>JARHVA010001208.1:1932500-2032500 GCA_037957365.1 Torreya grandis
TACCCTTTTACCCCTTTACCCTATTTTGCCTCTTTGCCATATTCCTCACTTGACCTCTTTCACCTTTTTGCCACACTTGACATATTCTCTTCTTTGACTCATATATCCATTTACCCTTTTGTATATTTGAATCCTTGATCATTTACCCAACCCCAGAAAATAATCTTTTTGACCCTTACCATTTTACCCAAACCCCAAAACTATGGCCTTGCCTTGACTAGTTTTAGCATGTGCTAGATTTAGTCATTTTTATTTGAATAAATATTTCATTTATTTTTGTACTTAGAATTTAATTTATAATTAATTTAAATGCAATTAACTTTATTTTATTTTATCATCTTCATTTGTTATTAGGGGAGTGGATTGACAGCCTTCCAAGGAAGCTTTAGCTTCTTGGATCTAGCATATGCTAGGTGGCCCACCCTGCATCTTTGTCTAACCAATAAGCTTTTGGTAGTGTTGTATTATTTTAGGTATTCCTTCCAAGACAAAAAGGAGTTCTCTCTTCATTTGGTCATCAATGAGTGTACATTTACTAGGTACACACCCTTCATCTTGTGCTTTTATCTTTTCTCATAAACAACTAAGAAAAAAATGAAAATTTACATAAACATTTTGGCACGCTTGGTGGGACCTAGCATCATCTAGGTGCCCTTTTATTCCAATTTTTCATAGTTTGAATTTGCATGCTCTTCTCCTTTATTTTATGCTCATGAAATCTGAAATCTGAAATTTCCTTTGGCATAAAGTAAATCTTTATGTTATTTTATGTTCATCAAATGAAATTTGAAATCCAAAATTTCTTTTAGCATAAAGTAAATCTTTGCATTATTTTATGTTCATCAAATGAAATTTGAAATCCGAAATTTATTTTGGCATAAAATTAATCCTTGCATTCTTCTATTTTCATCAATTTGGAATCTAAAATTTCCTTTGGCATAAAATAAACCTTTGCATTATTCTATGCTCATTCAAAGGCATCAAAATTTTCCTTTGGTTTAAAATCAAGTGAATTTATGGTTTACTTACTTAATTAGCTCATGTAGCTTTAATTAAATAGGTAAATTAATCATACATTCACTTTTTTTCTTCACACACAAACCAAACCACTTTCATAATCAACACACCAAAACAATACTTGAGATAAGGACTGACTTGGATTTCATCACCAAGTGACAACCTTACCCCTACCCAATTTTTATACTCAAATTTAATCACTGAGGGGTTAACCAACTTCATTCTCTAGTAGAGTATAAAATATTAAAAAATGGTATATTTTGGCTAAGCGGTCTGGATCATCTTTGGGTTCATGAAGTGTGGGGAGCAGGCCCCCAATACCAGGCCACATACCCAGTTCAGTGTAGAATTGAATCTTGAGTGCCTAAACATCTCAAAAATAAACTTAGATGGATTTTTTAGAACCTTTTTAAACCAATTACCTTCATACTCATTTACAACTTAAGCCAACAAGAGATAATTAAAACTCTAGGGCTTGATGTTCTCTAGAACATGCTGATTTCTTTTCTTTTTAAAACTGCTTCTTGTTTGAGGTGCGAGGTTTGACTTCCTCTCTTTGGTTTCTCACATGGTCTTAATTTGACTATAGTTGAGAAACCATACCAACCTACCCCACATCCTTCCTTATATTTACAAATGAAGTACATCTCAAACATCAAGGTGATGCCCTATGATTCTCCTCATATGCCTCATTCACTTAATAGATCCTCAGTGGTCCCCAAAGGGGATGATAACTTCACCACCTATCTAGATAATAACCTAATGGCCTTATATCATTACCTTTCCACCTTAGCCCTTCGTACCCTAACCTCTTTCATCCCTCTCTTGAGTCTACCTTATGACATGCCATACCATGTCATGATGGGTGTCACCTCTACCTGACCTTCTAGTTCTCATGCTTCTTCCTTAACTCATGGCCCTCTAGCAGATCAAACCCAATCAAATATCTCGACCACTACTCAAGTGCCCTCAACCCTGACTAACTCATCTCACATGAAGGTGAGTGTGCCCCTTCCCGTCGATACCCTACCAATCATAGGTCAAAATTCCACCACACATTCCTCTTCCCCTCTTATTTCTATCCAACAAACCAACACCCCTCTTCAAAACCTAGTGCTTTTGATACCCCAAACACTTCCTACCATCTAAAATTGGGTAACCTCTCAAACCTGACCCTCTCATACATCCATTCCCCAACCATAATTATTCCCCAACAAATAGCTTCCACCTCCTATCAATATGTGGCTAACCCACAAAGCCATATATCTCCCTCTACCTCTTCATCTATACCCATAATTTCTTATGGGGTACCCCCTCAAAAAGCATCAACCTTTTATCACCATATTCCCTCTTCCCAACCATCCTATTAGTTTATCAATTCTACCATTCCCCCAACCCAACCCCAAATTGACTTGGTCAAGATGTTAATCAACAAAGTTAACAATCTTGAATCTTCATTTTTAGGACCCAACAACCTCCTTTACTATGACCAAATATGTAATGAACCCATCCATCCATCCCAATACATGCCTACCCTCCCTAATGAGAACTCCCAAAATTTACTAAGTTCCAAAATAAGGAGGACCCCCATCAATATCTTAGGGTATTTCAGCACTCATGTTACCTAAACACCCATGATGACTCCTTGCTTCTCTACACATTCCCTATGTCTCTTGCAGGACTGGTCTTAGATTGGTATAGTGCCTTGCCTAATCATTTTATCGTCTCCTTCACTCAACTGGCCCAAACTTTTTTGTAACTTCAATCAATATCTCTAAGAAAGTCTCCATTATCGACCTCTACTCTATCTAGCAATATGAAGATGAATCCATTGCAAAATTTATCACTCATTAGAGAAGCTTAATAAACCAAATTTCCTTCCCCTTACCTCAACTGGAACTCATAGATATTTTTTCTCAAGCATGTGCAAAACACATTTCCTCCATGTTGTGTGTCCAAAGTTTTTGGACATTTGATGAAGCCTTTACCATGGCTCATAAAATATAAAATAGAGCCGTTGAAGAAGGTAATTTGAAGTTGAAAAATAATAACTTAACTTACAAACCCATTGAGCCCTCTTTGTCCAAACCCAACAACCTAACCAATATCAATACCAAGGACAAATCAACCACTAATGCTATTATTCTCAAAGCCGCATCTCCATATCTACCAATCAACAAAACTCGAGGAACCAAACCTATAATTCATCCAATCCTTCAAACCAAAGAAACCAAATGTGGAATAATCAGAAGCAATTAACTCCACTTGGAGAACCATATGCTTCTATTTTGGTAAAATTGTTAAAATCCAACATCATTCAACTTCCACTGATTAAACCACCTCAATAGTTTGATCCTTCTTGCCCCATGCTAAGATGGTATAATGAGAATTACCACTATGTAATTCATCAGGTCATAGGGCATGATATTAATAGATGTGACACCTTTAATAATCTTGTCTAATCCCTCATCGATAAGGGGGAGCTTAGATTAGATAACCCCAATGCTCCACCAAATTAAGCTCTCAACATGTTCAGATAACCTTTTCCAAAACATTCTCCTAAAAAAAAGAGAGAAATAATGTTGAATGCTCTCTAAATACCCATACCATCAATATGGTTCATGACACACTCAATGACAAAGAACCACTCATCAACCCACTAATTCCCTTCCACTTATGAAAGAAGTTGAGTTAGCTTCTACCCCTTTGAACAATCAAATAGAAGAAGTAACCATACCCAAAACTTCAATAGAAGCTTCCACACCTATCTCCCCTATTATAGAACCATCTTTTCCCTCTTTAAAGGCTATCTCACAAGAAAAGATATCCTCATCCACTGAACCTCTAATTATGAAACCTTCTATCACAATCCAAGATAAGGGTAAGAAAACCAAACCAGAACTGACAACCCCTTCTTTGGTGAACCAACCTAGCGCTTCTAAAACCTCCACCCAAACATCTAAAACCTCTTCTAAACTAACCAACCCTCAACCACTTGAAACAAATAAAGTAGATAAACCTCCTTCAAAACCAACAAAAAAAACCAAGGTGGTAAAACCACAAAAGAACCCAAAATCTTGAATTTTCCCTCCTTCAACATTGCCCTCCATCTTGAGTCCTCATCCCTCTACCTTGAGCATAAATCCCATTATTTATACTAAAACCCTACCACCTATACTAGCTATACCATCACACTTCCTTTCTAAAACATCTCTCCTACCAACATCGGCAATACCTAAGCTACCTACCTTACCATCCTCTCATTCTAGCTCATCAACCATATTACCTAAAATAAACCCATCGAGAAAACATACCAACTTAAAAGAACCTATAACCAAATAATCTTCTATCTTGACACCCAAACCAAAAACCACTAAACCCCTACCACCTTAGGTGGAGTCATACTCAACCATTCTCTAAAGGTTATTGAAAACATCCTCCTTAACCTTACCACCTCTCACATGTTTCTCACATCCTCAACTAAAATGGTTTAATGTTATCTTAGTTTATGCATACCATAGGACACCTAGACATGACACAGAGCATTTCAAATCTCTCTAAGAACTCATCCATAACTTATATGAGGATAATATGTTATCAAATGAACCTCCCTTAACCAAGCCATCCCAACCTAACTGACAAACCAAAACTACCCCACCACCCATAACTTTCATAGTAAAAACTAATTTTAGGAATGCTCCCAAAACTAAAAATCTATCACCTCCAACACCTTTGCATGAATCCTATTCAACCATTTTATAAAGGTTATTTCAAACCTCTTCCTTAACCTTACCTCCTATCAAAAAATTCAACCCCTCACACCCAAAACCATCATGGTACAATGACCACCATGTGTGATCTTACCATAGGATACTTGGCCATGATATAGAACATTGCAAGGATCTTAAAACCATTATCCACCAGCTTTACAGTAAGGATAATTTGTAATCAAATGAACCTCCATTGAGCCCTTTACCAACCCAACCATTAACCAAGCCTACCAAACACTTGCCTATTCCCCCATTCTCACCTAAGAGTAAGGAGGAATTGAAGCAATAAGATAAACCAACACTTCCTTTTATCCACACCATTTGTAAGGTTACCCACTCTCAGGTCTAACAAAAGGATAAGGGAAATGTTAAAATGTCCATTCCATAGACATACCCTTCAAAACCTCAACATTATAACCAAACCCAACCATAAACACCTTCATTTTGGGATATTTTTCCCACCCATGCACAAATTAAATTGGGGGAAATTTCCTTCCAAAAATATTTAACCATTTATTAACTTCAACCATACCTTAAAAATTAACTAAACTAAGCCTTGGATTTTTTCCTCGACCTATCAACTAAACCTATCCGTCAACCCAGCTTGAACCAAGTGGTATATCAAATTGGGGGAACCCATTTAGACATCACTTGACCTATTTGGAATATAAATTCTCCCATAGAACCATTGGAGATTACCCACCTCCATCAAACCTAACCAACCTTACGTCAAACCTCAAGACTTCAATATCAAAGATCTCATCCTAAAGGAAAACCAACATGTGACCAACATGGAGAAGAGTAAACGAGGCAAGTTTGATTTTAATTGACTTGGACACTACATCATCACCCATAAGTATGGATTAGGATCTTATCATTTGTCCTCTCTCAAAGCTAAAGTAGAACTTGAGCCACTAAACACTTCATATCTACATTCATTTTTTTATTAAAGAAGGATCAAACTCACTTGTTTGTCTAACTTAAGCTCATCCCTTGATTATAAGATTTTAACCTTCACCCACCTTCCTCCTCCCCTTTTAAGGATAATTGATTACAACATAGAACCATGTGATTAATCATGATAGTCACGGCCTAATCCTAAATATGGGTAACATGGTATTACCCATAGAATGGTTCTCATGGATACTTTTCATCTCTAACAAGATGGAATATCATGACCAAGATGGAATATCATGGTCAAACTCACTTTTTTGTCTAACTTAAGCTCATCCCTTGATTATAAGATTTTAACATTCACCCACCTTCCTCCTCCCCTTTTAAGGATAATTGATTACAACATAGAACCATGTGATTAATTGTGATAGTCATGGCCTAATCCTAAATATGGGTAACATGGTGTTACCCATAACATGGTTCTCATGGATACTTTTCATCTCTAACAAGATGGAATATCATGGTCCAACTTGAAAAATGGAAAGAACATTCAAACTTAAAATTGCTTATAAAATGGTGAGAGCATGACAAAGGGGTGACTAAGCTGAGCTCAATGTGAATCGAGTGTTACCTACATAGTCTTGGGATAGGACCTCAATTTACTGTAGTTTTACCTTATAGTGAAGGAATTTGATTAGGTAGAAGCCAATTCATTAACTAGGCAAAGTAGGTAAATGGCATAATATGACATAGGAATGGAAAAGTAGTACTTTAAGGTAGGATAAAAGTGTTTTTTGTTATTTACCCACCGGTAGTTGTAATTAGGAAATAACAACATAGGTCAATGCTACTAATTTACTCATAGGTGCTTATAATTAGTGGCATGATGGTGGGATGAAATAAGGAATGAAGGATGAAAGTACCACACCACTATCATACTACTTCAAAATATGACCTCTATCTAGAATACTAAAAAAACTATTGGAATGTGATTTGAAACTTCTTGCTAAAAGTTCTCATAGAACCAAGTGAATGGAACCAAGGTCAAAAGGTTAGGTAGGGAGGGGTAAAATAGCTTGGTCTATAGGAAAGGTATGGTGGAATGGTATATGGTATGGTACAAAGAAGAATGCCAATAGTATGGTTGAATGGAAATGAGCCTCATAGATAATACACCAAGTCTCTCAAGCAAGGTAACACATTCGGTGTAGAATGTTAATTAGTTCATCAAGTTCATCCTCATCTAGTGTAGTGAGCCTGTATGCTTTGGATCCATAATTTACCATAATGATGTATGGGCCTATCTAATTGGGTTTGAACTTTCCCTTATGTTTCTTCTTGGTTGTGGTATTCTTTTGGTTTTCTTTGAGAATAAGATCACCATGTTTGAACTCTTTATGTTTCACCCACCAGTTATAATGGCCATGGAGTCAATTCTGGTATGCTTGAAGGTTATTGAATGCAACCATGAATTTCTCATTAAGTAACTCTATCTCTTTTAGGTGAGCTAATAAATAATATTCATCATCTAGGACATGCTTTAAAGATATGCGTAAAGAAGGTAACTCAACCTCGATGTGAAGAATGGCCTCAATGCCATAAACTAGGGAATATGGAGTGGATCCTATTGGGGTATGGTAATTTGTGTGGTATGCCCAAAGGGTGAAAAATATTTGGAGGTGCCAATCATGGCCAATATAATTGATAATATTCTTAAAGATGTTGACAATGGTTTTGTTGGATGCTTCTTCTTGGTCATTACCTTATGGGTAATTTGTGGTAGAAAAATGTTGAGTAATTTTGTACTCAAAACATAGTGATTTAACATCCTTATTATTAAATGATCCACCATTATCAAATATAATCTCAAATGGGATACCATAGCAGCATATGAGATGATTGAATATGAATTTGGATTTTTTTTTCTAGTCACTAAGTGAGGGGTATAGCTTCAACCCACTTAGTGAAATATTCAGTAGTAGTAATGATATGTTTATGGCCATAAAATGAGGTAGGGCTTATCTTTCCAATGAGATCAACAACCCATGAATAAAATGGACATCATTTAAACATTGGTTTCAGAGGCTTGGTGAGGGAATGAATCAAATTGGCATGCTTTTGACATTTGTCACACCTTTTAACATATGCAACTGCATCTACATATATAGTTGGCCAATGATATCTATTATATAAAATTATTTTGGTTAGGATAACCTTTCTTGTATGGGGTCCACATATTTCTTCATGAACTTATCATAACACTAATGTTGATTCTACTAAATTTAAATAATGAAGGAGAGTTCCATAAAAGCTACAATAGTAAAGGGTTGGTCCAAGTAAGGTATATTGTGAGGCATGGTAAATAAATTCCTTGGATTATTTGTGTGATGGGTCTGGTGACATAATGTGGTCATGAACATAGGTATAAATGTCTAAATACCATATAGAGTTGAGACCAACAATATAATAGATTATTGCAATGGTTGAAGGTTCATGAGTTGGCACTAAAAGATTTTCAACAAGGAATTGATATTATTTTGCCTTGTCAGTATGATGAATTAAAGATCCAATGGTGGCCATAGTATTTGCTATTATGTTACTAGCCCTTGGAATGTGTTCAAACTATACATCGATAATCTATTGTTTGAGAGTGTCAACCATGGCCTTGTATAACACTAGTTTGTCATCCTTGATCTGAAAGTGGTCTGTAACTTGATTGATGATTAACTAAGAATCACCATAAACCTTGAGATGTTGAATATTCCATTATACTACCTATTGAATCCCTATAATAAGTGCTCCATATTTATACACATTATTGGTATAAGGAAATTTGATATAGAATGATTTAGGGATAAGATCCCCCCATGGTGTAATAAATAATAAGCCTTCCCTTAATCCATGTGATATGAATGATCTATCAAAATATAGCTTCTAGTGTTACTCCTCAAGAAGTGTTTTAATGATGGTCATAATAGACTCATATGGGAATTAGAATGTTAGAGGTTTTGTATATGTAAGGGGAGATTTAATGAGATAATCTACAAGTACTTGTTGTCCCTTGATGGCCTTCCGATTGACGTATTTGATCTCAAACTTATTGAGAAGCATGATCCATTTAGACATATGGACTTGTAAATCTATTTTTGATAGTAGATACTTGAGAGGATCTAATTTTGAAATAACTATGGTCTTGTTGTTTAACATGTAATTTCAGAGTTTTTGAGCTACAAAGACCATAACTAAATAGGATTTTTCAATGGGCATATAATTATCTTCATACATAACTAGTGTATGAATTAGATAGTACATAGTGTGTTCATTTTCATTATCATTATGTTGAGCTAAAATTTCCCCTAGGTATTTATCTATGGCTGATAGGTACAATAGGAATGGATTTCCTAGCATATGTGGCAATAAAATAGGTGAATGTACAAGATAATCTTTGAGGTGTTGGAAGTCTTTTTAGCATTCATAATCCCAATTAAATGTGAAACCCCTATTTAATAAGTCGGTAAATGGATGACATTTTTTATACAATTGAGAAATGAAGCATCTGATATATTAAATCTTGCCTTGTAAACTATGAAGCTACTTCAAATTGGAAGGTGATGGTATTTTGGTAATAACTCATACTTTGGTAAGATTGACTTCAATTCTTTTATGAGACACAATGAATCCAAGTAATTTTATAGAAGTAACACTAAAAACACAATTCTTAGGATTGAGTCTGACTTTGTATTCATAAAGCCTCTCAAATATTCTCCTTAGTGCAATTGAATGATCAACCTTGGTCTTTGATTTTCCAAATATATTTTTGACATAGTCTTTAACAATGTCATGCATCATATCATGAAATATGATGGTCATGAACTTTTGGTATGTGGCCCCAACATTCTTGAGACCAAATGACATAACTTGATAATAAAACATTACCCATGGAGTGGTGAACACTACTTTATGTTGGTCTTCTAGCACAATCTAGATCTGGTTACATCATAAGAATCCATCCATTAGTGAAATCATTTCATACCCTGATGTGGAGTCGATAATCATGTCAATGTTTGGTATAATAAAGTCATCCTTAGGGTAGGCCTTGTTTATGTCTCTAAAATTAGTGCAGATTTAGATTCCTTCTAGCTTCTTATAGACTGGAAAAACATTTGAGATCCACTCTAAGTAATTTATTGGTCTAATAAATATTACTTCTAAGAGTTTTTCCAACTCTTTCTTTACTAATACAATGATGTGATGATGAATTTTACATAGTTTCTATTTCATGGGTTTATCATCATGATATATAACAAGATGGTGTACCACCAAGGTAGGGTCCAAACCTAGCATGTCAGAATATGCCCAAGAAAATATGTCAACAAAATTCCCTTAAGAGGGATATAAAGATGTCACATTCCTCCTCAGTGAGGCATACACCTAATTTTATCCATTTTAGGTTATCTAGAGTCCTGATGTTGACTTATTTATTGTCCTTCCCAAGAAGAGTTGAACCATCTTCTAGAATGGTTGGCAAAGATTTGAGTTGTCCTACAATGATAAAGTCCTCTTTTTTGAATGGATCTTTAAGTTACCCTAGGCAAGATGAATAAGAATATCCCAATGGTAAGTATGGCCATGTAATAAACATTTTTGGAAACTTTTGAACGATTCAGTTGAAGGCATGTTGCTCTTCATAATTGAACTCAAACCAAAAAATAATTTCATCATTGGTGGTATCCTAAGCTATGTTTGAGGAAAGGTAAACACCCCCATATATTGGTTCCTAAAATAGGTTTTCATCAGAAGACTAGCCTTTCTATTTACTTTTACCCTAGTCCAAAAGTGACTCAATGAGGTTTTCACTTTAGGACCTCAATGTTTTATTTAATTATTTATGGCTAAAGGTGTTCATCCCTTCTATAAAAAAGGCTGAAAGATCCATTTTGATTGATAACCCTTGATTTTGGTTTCTCAAAGGAACATTATCTCTTAGGCCTAAAAAATTACAAAAGGTCTCATCATTCTCAAACTTGTCTATAGGCACTATGGATTCTTGTTGGTCTCAGGATATAAGATGAGGGTGATAAAGAGGAAGTGGATTGTGTCAATTAACTGGGTTAAGAGTACAAATGGAATGGGTGTCAAATAAATTGGTATTAGCTAAGTATTCATAAATGTTATGCTTGGACTCAACTTCTCTCCCAACATTATTGTCACTAGTCATTGGCATTGGAACATGAATAAGATACATGGGGTTACCCCTAGGCAATTTAAATCCAAGACCATAGGTTCCTTTGTACTAAGTGATGGAGATTGGATCCAGTGTTCCTTTTTTATTTGGTCCAAGTCCTCCTCCTTGATAGGCATGATTATCCATGATCTTATTAGGTATGGGGTATTTGGCATTTTTATAATAGTCAACTAGTTTCTCATTATATCACCAAGATTCATCATTTGCAAGTGGGTTATGTTTCTAGATAGTGGATGGTATGAAAATGATAGGCTCTGGACTATGATTTTTTTCCTTTCTCTTTTGCTTCCATTCCATGCAAGATGGCTTGGATTTAGGTTTTGTCAGCTAAAATTGGCCTACATACAAAAATTTTGCCTAGATGGATCAAAACACTCTCCTAAACCATTTAATGACCTTTTGCCTCCATGACTAGCCTCTTTCTAATCCTTAATTAATGATGCAGTATAATATCCTAGAAGGTCTTGGTGTGGTGTGAAGATATGTGCAGAGTTATTTTCAAGTGGATGACCTAATGGTAGAAATAGAAAACAAACATCATGACCCTACCTCATGTTCCTTTCAAGCTTTTGAAACACTTTAATCAAGTTTTAAGGTGAATTTGGAGATTTTTAGGAACCAACCTTCTCAAGAGGTTCAACCCCATCATAAGATACCCACAACCTAGGCTTTATCCCATTTTATAGGCAAGAGTGAGAGAGCTTTAAGAACTCTCTCACGAGGGTAAAATTTTGTGCTATTATAGTTTATGGCATGTTGGGTGGGACTAATTTCAAATAATATTGATTGAGATTGATGTTGGTTTTGATTCATTTATAATAGCTATTGTATCCACACTCTCAACATCTAGTGACTCTTAAGAACACTCATCATTCTGGTGGTAGAGTAATACCTATCTTTCATACCATAGGTAACTACAAGAATAAATTATATAGGTATTCCTTTTAATTTTTTTAATTAACTTTTAAATAATCAAAAATATTGAGGTTTGTTAACACTCATCGCTACAAAGTAAACTTTCCTCCTAAACCAATTTCCATGTCTACCTCTGCAAAAAGATTTTTGTTGGGCCCTTTCACTACCATGGCTGCCCTTAGAGATTGAAATAAATAAATATTAACCTATCCTAGTGGAAAATCTTAAGAGTGTGCCTTACTTCACATGAGATAATTCTACAAACCCTTCTAAAACCATTAGATATATACCCAACTTTTATAATATCTATGATATCAATGAAGAAAATGTGGCTATCACATTGTTAGCCATCTCTTGTTAGGTTGTGGAGCTAAAAGCTTCACTGATGTAGACATGGGAGGAGGTTGCTGAGTGTCACAGTCACCGGCATCGGTTAGGCCAACTAACCTCGGTTAGGTGTAGACAAGAAGCTACTGACATCATTCAGAGATCGGCCAATGTCAGTCATCTCTAGGTAGACAGGGACCAACATTAGTCACCTGTGCAGTTTAGAACTACGAGTTTCACAGATAGTTTGTTAACGAACCAATTGTTTGCATGATAAAGGTTAATTTTAGTCTTAGAGCTACGGATCTAATTATTGTAATTAGGTGTCTAATTATTGTTTACATGGGATATATTTAATAGACTCATGGACTATATTGTAAAGTGTGCTAGTTGAATAAGAGCAAGGTTAGCTCTTTCAGTGTGAAGAGAGCAAGGTGTGTTCCTCTTAGTGCCATAGTGCCAAGTGTGTATGATCAGGGAGATCTACAAGTTGTTGCAAGGTATGGTAGAGATCCACAGGGGTGCTAGTTTGGAGAATCAGAAGGGTTCTTCATGTGTGTATGATCTTGGTCGGTAGGTGTGCAAGGCCATGTTTGGAGATCTACATGAGTAAGTAAGATCATTGATTTGTAGGTGTGTGTGTGTGTGTGCAAGGTCAAAGGAGGTCTATGGGGTAGCAAGATCAAGGGTGACATCAACATATCAGAGAGCAAGATCAGGGAGATCTACTTAGAGTACGTTGTCTACTTGGAGTACGGTGTGTACTTAGATTTGGAGTGTGTGGAGAACTTGTGTACTGGCAGTAGTGATATTGACTGGTGGTACTAGCAGTAGTGATACTAACTGGTTGGAGGTGAACAACAACTCTATGTGTGAGTTGCTTGTTGGGACCATAAGAGAGAGAGTGAGCTCTTGAAGAGATTTACTATTTATGCCCTAGAGGTGTGGGAGCCCTAGAGGTGTGTAAGGAAGAAGATTGTGGCATCTTCTTTGTTGTATTTCCTTCTGGAAGAGTATTAATACAATTGGGTATTGTCTCTCATATTATGTGTTATTTCTAAATTCTAGTTACTTATTACTTCTGGTTAAATTTTGCATTTAGTTGCTTGTACATGGTAATCAATTGTGCTTCCAAGTCCTAACAGTGGAATCAGAGCATGTTTGTTGTTCTAGATTCCTGACAAAGTGGTATCAGAGCTAAGGTTGCAGGGAGCAGGTTTGTGTTTGGTTATAGGTCACTCTCAAGGGTTTCTGATTGAGTGGGAGTATAGCAATGGTAGAAGAAAGTACACTAAGAATGGAGGAATTGAAAAGCACGAATGGTCAATTACGGTGTTATGGAAAGAAAGAGCAAGAAAAGAAATATTGTTGGTTGGTAGAAGATCAGCATGAAGGAACTGAAGAAGCAGATGCTGTAGGTGTTGTTGCATAGGATGCTCTGGGATGTTCCTTGGATAAAGTAGAATCTTGGTTTATAGATTTTGTTGCCTCTTTCCATGCAGCCCTAAATAGAGGGGTTGGTGAGCCTTGTCAAAGTATTGGCAAAGGGGAAGTGTGGCTAAAATTGCAGGCGGCCAACACATGGGTGTTGAAGAAGGTCATGCAGGTCCCAGTCTTGAAGATGTAGCTAATTTCTTTAGGGAAGTTGGGTGATGAGAGATGCACAAGAACTCTCACAGTAGATTCTTGGAATGTTACCAATGATGCACTTGAATTAACATGTGATAAGAAATTAGGTACTCTTTATCTACTTACTTGTATTACTGATTCCACTTCTATTGCACAAGTGTGGCTTTGTAGGCTTGGTCACATAAGTGAGAAGGGAATGGATGTTCTTAAGTCAAATGGTAAGAGTTTAGCTTCAGAGAGCATAGATCAATATTTTTGTGAGTAGTGGGTTGTTACAAGAAAGGATTGAATTTATTGTAGGAAAAGGAAGATTGATGTATTTGACAAACTTAAGAACGGGAAAGCCTTGGTGTTCTTAGAGGAGATGACGAACAGAGATCAGTGGATGGGGATGGATACTTCTGAGCAGGGCAGTTTGGACATGGGTATGATTCAAAGAAAGCTCATGGGTAAAAAGTCATCACTCACAGGTAAACACAGGTATCGACATCGATTATGGGAAACTAGCATCGAACAGACAGGTACCGACATTGGTCATGTGCAGACCAGAGGAGTCGGTGGTGTCAGGTAGGTGGAGACTGACGTCGGTAGGAGAATCGGCATCAGTGACATGGGCAGTCACATGGAACTGATGTCGGTCAGATGCAAACTATGTGGTGACCAAGGTCGGTCATTGGAACGGATTTTGGGTAGATATCATGCTGTCAAGGAGTCTCAAACACCCATGTGGAGGACTGAAAGGGTAAGTAAGCCTCAAATTTGTTATTCCTCTTCTTTATACTAGTTGCTCACTATAGAGTAAGAAGGATCCAAGAAACAGTGGGAGCATGGCATGATTTCTTTGGAGAAGAACCAAACGGGAGATTTGGTAGAGTTGCCAGTCAGGATAAAAGCACTGAGAGATGAATGGATTCCTTGGTTAAAGAATAGAGAGAATGGACATGTGAGATGGAAGGCCAAGTCATATGGTCTTGAGGAAGCTGTAGGATAGTGGTACAGGTTTGACAGGTGGATGACAAAGCACGGCTTTAGTCAATATCATTGTAACCATTATGTTTTTCTTACCAGGTGGATGATGGTCACGGCATTATCCTGTTACTGTATGTGGAGGATGAGCTTGTTGTAGGTTCAGACATACAAGGTTTTGCTGAGCTAAAGGTAAGGTTAGTTTAGTGGTTTTCCATGAATAATTTGGGAGTAGAAAAATTATTTGGCATGAGTAATCCTAGAGACAGGGAAGATCACAAGTTGATGTTGTCATAGTATGATTGTGTGAAGGTAGTGCAGGATGCAGAATGGCAAGCACACCTATGGAAGGATAGTTCATAGAATAGGGTCCCCAATCACATGATGAGGTTGAGTACATGTGTACTCCCTGAGTTTACCCAAGCAGTGGGTGTTGTCATAAAGTTTGTAGTCAATCTAGGAAGGAAGCATTGGAAAGTGGTTCAGTGGGTTCTCAGGTATCAGAGAGGGACCAGCAGTAGGGATTCATGCTATGCAGGGTCAGGCACTTTGGATATGGTAGGTTACTTAGATGACAGGTGTTTCACCATAGGTTTTGTGGTGGTTGGTCTTTAAGATTGAACTTGAAGAGGGATACAAGCCAGGAAACAAATTAGATGGTGTACAGGTATTGGTATAGTGCAGTTGTTTATCTCCAAGTGGGAGATTGTTAGGTTGTGGAGCTAAAAGCTTCACTAATGCAGACATGGGAGGAGGTTGATGAGTGTCATAGTCACCAGTGTTGGTCAAGCTAACCAAAATTAGTCAGGTGTAGACAGGAAGCTACCGACATCAGTCAGAGATTAGTCAACTTCGGTCATCTCCAGGTAGACAGGGACCGACGTCGGTCGCTTGTGCAATTTCAAAACTGTGGGTTTCACAGATAGTTTGTTAACAAACTGGTTGTTTGCATGATAAAGGCTAATTTTAGTCTTGGAGCTGTAGATCTAATTATTTTAATTAGGTGTCTAATTATTGTTTACATGGGATCTATATAATAGACTCATGGGCTGTATTGTAAAGTGTGCTAGTTGAGTAAGAGCAAGGTTAGCTCCTTCAGTGTGAAGAGAGCAAGGTGTGTTCCTCCTAGTGCCACAGTGCTAAGTGTGTATGATTAGGGAGATCTGTAGGTTGTTGTAAGGTCTGGTAGAGATCCACAGGGGTGCTGGTTTGGAGAATTAGAAGGGTTCTTCATGTGTGTATGATTTTGGTCATCAGGTGTGCAAGGCCATGTTTGGAGATCTACATGAGTAAGTAAGATCATTTATTTGTAGGTGTGTGTGCGTGCGAGGTCAAAGGAGGTTTGCAGGGTAGCAAGATCAAATGTGATAGCAACATATCAGAGAGCAAGATTAGGGAGATCTATTTGGAGTACATTGTGTACTTGGAGTATGGTGTGTACTCAGATTTGGAGTGCATGGAGCACTTGTGTACTAGTAGTAGTGATACTGACTGGTGGTACTGGCAGTAGTGATATTGATTGGTTGGAGGTGAAAAACAACTCTGTGTGTGAGTTTCTTGTTGGGACTGTAAGAGAGAGAGTGAGCTCTTGAAGAGATTTATTGTTTATGCCCTAGAGGTGTGGGAGCCCTAGAGGTGTGTAAGGAAGAAGACTGTGGCATCTTCTTTGTTGTATTTCCTTCTAGAAGAGTATTAATACAATTGGGTATTGTCTCTCATATTCTGTGTTATTTCTAAATTCTAGTTACTTGTTACTTCTGGTTAAATTTTGCATTTAGCTGCTTGTACATGGTAATAAATTGTGCTTTCAGGTCCTAACAGTGGAATCAGAGCATGTTTGTTGTTCTAGATTCCTGACATCTCTTTCAAGGGAAAATACATGGATTGGTATAGTAACCTTGATAATAACTCCTTCAAATCATGGAACTAGTTAGGTGATGCTCTATGCAAGAGTTTTGAGGACAAGAGTGACCACTTATCACTAGCTGAACAATTGACTACAATCAAGAGGGCTCCTCAAGAAGTTATGCAGGACTTCAATAATAGGTTTTAAAAGACATGGGATAGGATTCCAATATATATATAAAGACTAATATTCATTATGTTTTTCTCTACTATCTAAAATCTATTAACAGTGAAATTGTAGTGATGATACGGTCTATGGATAAAATCACACTACCAAATGCTTATGAGGTGGCAATCAAAGTAGAGAATAGTCTAGTACAAGTTAGAAAGATCACACCTATGCCACATATGAATTTTTTTCCAAGATTAAACCACCTCCTATTTTCATTCCTCTCCTTTATTTCATTCCTCCTTTGCTAACACTTGCTACCATACCTACACCAAAACAAGAAAAGGCTTCAACTAGTCAGTATAATGACTCCCAAGAGCACAAGAACTTCCAAGAACTCAAGAATATGTTTCAACCCTTGGGAAATTAATTGGTAAATTTGAAGAGGAATCAATATTATTAAAATAGACCTTATCAAGACCCATATCATCCTCAATAGTCTTACCAAGCCAATATGCCACCCTTTAAAGTAAATTTCCAAGGACAAGGATAACCCAACTATGCTAGGAAAAATAATTAAAATCCTAATGATTCAAGTGATTTAAAAAACTTGGTCCCTATTCAAAACAAAATTTCATAAAAAATTGAGGGTTCTATGCCTTGGAATTAGTCATTCAATCAAGCCATGGTTCTAAAAACTAAGTTCAATTAGGCTTTTAATGATTAGTGGTAGCAGGGTACTAGTTATGGATTCAATCAAGCTCTCATGGATCATAATATAGAAGTGTCTATGATGATAAAATTAGAATATCCTCAACAATACCAATGGCCTAATGAAGGACCAAACTAATTGGGTGCTACAATGGTTAACTGTGAACAATAATAGTGTTATGCTTTCAGTCGATAGGCTATCTCTAGCCAAGCAAACATTTATGTGGTAACAAACACAAGGTTCAAGAGAAGGAACATAAAGGGTAGATAATAAGTAGTTAAATATCCTCCTACTTTTAATCCATTAATATCAAATCCATATAAGCCTACTACTACCCTAAAAGTTTCAATAACTCAAAAAAATTAGAAGCAAAGAAACACCTTTGTACCCCAAAACTCATAGGTTCAAATCATGATTATGTCTCCCAAATCACAAGCAAAGGTTGGTGGTTTGTACATCAACATTATTGAGCAAATTAATAAGTCTAATGTGAGTTTTCCAGTGTGGGACATGCTTTTGTGCTTGGTAAAGTAGTGTAGACACTAGAAAATTGCACACTTGTAGTTCTAGGTGTCTGAATACCTTAGGACAACCTTAAATCCTCTTAAAACCTTCCTAACCCCTTCAGCCACCCTCTTAACTTAACCAAAGTCCCTATTCTACCCATTTCTATTAAAAAATTATTATTTGAAAACACCATTCAATTTTTTTTGAAATCACTATTCACTAAACACTATTCACCATCACTATTTAGTGTGGGACCCACTTTCACTATTCATGATGACATGGCATATGATATGGCATATGACATGACAAATGATATGGCATGTGACATGGAAAAGTGAAATGGCTTGGTACCCCACCTTTAGCCCCTTTTCCAAGATGTTTAATCACCTCATTTAAGCATCACAAGGGTACCCACTTTAAATGGGTCTAATTTCTCCTCAAGGGTAATTTATTTGATTTGTTTTTGCATTTTCACATGAAAATAGCCTTCAAATTTGACTTACCTACCCCTTTCACACCATAGGAGAGACAAATATCCCCCATTTTGGACTTCTTAGCCCTAGTAAGAGACTTATCAGCCCAAATTGGAATCTTCACCCACCTCACCTTGACTCACTCATGACCCCTTGAAAAATGGAACCATATTTGGTGGGAGAAATCTTAAAATTCATAAATGTGGACCAATAAGGGTGTAACAAATTCTTTGGTCTCATTTTCAAACCATATGCACAATTCCTTTTAAACTTGGACTTACATGCAAGGTAGGGAGACTTGACAACCCCCATAGGAATATTCCACCGACCCCGTCCTTGACCTTGTGGAGAAATGTGCCATACTTCCAAGATGCCCTCTTTTGGCATGTTTTCTCACAAAAAAACTGCAAATACCCCCCTTTCCTTCACCCAAAGGAGAGGTGGAAAAGTTAGAGTATTTCTGCCTAAATTTTATTGTAGGTGTTCTTACATTTCAAGGAAGTCATTAATATTCTACATCTTGGAGGAAAATAATTCAAATCAATGAAGCTCTGTCAAAATTTACCCATTTACCCCTTTACCCTATTTTGCCTCTTTGCCATATTCCTCACTTGACCTCTTTCACCTCTTTGCCACACTCGACATATTATCTTCTTTAACTCATCTATCCATTTACATTTTGCCTATTTTCAGCCTTGATCATTTACCCAAACCAGAAAAAAATCCATTTGACCCTAACCATTTTACTTAAACCCCAAAACTATGGCCTTGCCTTGACTAGTTTTAGCATGTCCTAGATTTAGTCATTTTTTCTTTGAATAAGTATTTCATTTCCTTTTGTACTTAGAATTTAATTTATCATTACTTTAAATGAAATTACCTTTATCATATTCATTTTTTATTAGGGGAGTGGATTTATAGCCATCCAAGGAAGCTTTAGTTTCTTGGATCTAGCATATGTTAGGCGGTCCACCCTGCATCTTTGTCTAACCAACAAGCTTATGGTAGTGTTGTCTTATTATAGGTATTCCTTCTAATAAAAAAAAGAGTTATCTCTTCATATGATCATCAATGAGTGCATGTTTACTAGGTACACAACCTTTATCTTGTGTTTCTATCTTTTCTCATAAAAAACTAAGGAAAAAGAGAAAAATTATAGAAACATTTTGGCACGCCCGGTGGGACCTAGCATCATCTAGGTGCCTTTTTTTTCATTTTTTCATAATTTGAATTTACATGCTCTCCTCCTTTATTTTATGCTCATGAAATCTGAAATCTAAAATTTCCTTTGGCATAAAGTAAATCTTTACGTTATTTTATGTTCATCAAATTTGAAATCCAAAATTTCTTTTAGCATAAAGTAAATCTTTGCATTATTTTATGTTCATCAAATGAAATTTGAAATCTGAAATTTATTTGGCATAAAATAAATCCTTGCATTCTTTTTTCTCATCAATTTGGAATCTAAAATTTCCTTTGGCATAAATTAAACCTTTGCATTATTCTATGTTCATTCAAAGACATCAAAATTTTCCTTTGGTTTAAAATCAAGTGCATTCATGGTTTGCTTGCTTAAGCTCAATTATCTTTAATTAAATAGGCACATTAATCATAGATTCACTTTTCTTCTTCACACACAAACCAAACCAATTTCATAATCAACACACCAAAATAATACTTGAGACAAGGTTCAACTTGGATTTCATCACCAAGCAGCAACCTTGCCCCTACCTAGTTTTCATACTCAGATTTAATCACTGAAGGGTTAACCAAATTCATTACCTGGTGGAGTATAAACTATAAATAAATGGTATATTTTGGCTAAGCATCCTAGCTCAGCTTTGGGTTCATGAAGTGTAGAGACCAAGGCCCCAGTACCAAGCCACATACCCGATTCAGTGTAGAGAGCAAGGCCCCAGTACCAAGCCACATACCCGATTCAGTGTAGAATTGACTCTTGAGTACCTAAATATCTCGAAACCAAACTTAGATAGTTTTATTTAGGACCTTTTTAAGTCAATTCCATTCATATTCATTTAAATCTTAATCCAATAAGAGATAATTAAAACTCTAGGGCTTAACATTCTCTAGAGCGTGTTGATTTTTTTATTTCTTTTTTTAATAGCTTCTTGTTTGAGGTGCAAGGTTTGACTTCCTCTCTTTGGTTTCTCACATGGTCTTAACTTGACTATAAGTGAGAAACCAAACCAAACTAACCTACCTCCTTCCTTGTCTTTACCCATGGAGTACATCTTAGACATCGAGGCAAGACCCCATGGTTTTCCTCATATGCCTCATTCACCTAATAAACCCTCCGTGGTCCCCAAAGGGGATGTTGACTTCACCACCTATATGAATAATAAGCCAGTATCTTGGTGGCATTACCTAGCCACCTTGGCCCTTCATACCCCAAAATCTTTTATCCCTCTCTTGAATCTACCTTATGGCATGTCACACCACCTCATGGTGGGTGTAACCTCTACCCAACCTTTTATTTCTCACACTTCTTCCTCAACTCATAGCCCTCTAGCAGATCAAACCTAATTAAATGTCCCAACCACCGCTCCAGTGCCCTCAACCCTGATTAACTCATCTCACATGGAGGTGAGTGTGCCCCTTCCCACTGATACCCTACCAACCATGGGTCAAACTATCACCACTCATTCCTATCCCCCTCTTATTGCTATCCAACCAACCAACACCCCTCTTCAAAACTTGATGCTTTCAATACCCCAAACACTTCTTCCCATCCAAACTCAGGTAACCTCTCAAACCCAACCCTCTCATACATCCATTCCCCCACCCATAATTGTTCCCCAACAAATAAATTCTACCTCTTATTAATATGTGGCTAACCCACAAAGACATATATCTGCCCTACCCCTTCATTTGTACCCACAAGTTCTTATGGGGTACCCCCTCAACAAGCATCAAACTTTTAACACCATATTCCCTCTTCCCAACCATCTTATCAGTTTATCAATTCTACCATTCCCCCAACCCAACCCCAAACTGAGTTGGTCAAGATATTAATCAAAAAAATTAACAATCTTAAATATTCATTTTTAGGATCCAACAACCTCCTTTCCTATGACCAAATATGTAATGAACCCATCCATCCCAATCCATGCCTACCCTCCCCAATGGGAACTCCCTAAATTTACTATGTTCCAAAATAAGGAGGACCCCTAGTAGCATCTTAGGGAATTTTGGAACTTGTGTTACCTAATTTCCCATGATGACTCATTATTTCTCAGTACATTTCCCATGTCTCTAGTAGGACCAGCCTTAGATTGATATAGTGCCTTGCCTAAGCATTCTATCATCTCTTCACTTAACTGGCCCAAACTTTCTTGGAATACTTTTCAATCAATATCTCCAAGAAATTCTCCATTATTGATCTCTAATCTATACAAAAATATGAATATGAGTCCATTTCCAACTTTGTCACTCATTGGAGAAGCTTAATAAACCAACTTTCCTTCCCCTTACCTCAACTGGAACTCATAGAGATTTTTTCTCAAGCATGTGAAAAATAAATTTCCTCCACATTGTGTGTCCAAAGTTTTTGGACATTTGATGAAGCCTTTACCATGGCTCATAAACTAGAAAATAGAGCCATTGAAGAAGGGAAGTTAGATTTGAAAAATAAAAACTTAACTTACAAACCCAAAAACCTAACCAATAGCAATACCAAGAACAAAGTGACCACCAATGCTATTGTCCTCAAAGCCGCACCTCTACCATTTACCAATCAACTAAACTCAAGGAACCAAACCTATAACTCCTCAAATCCTTCAAACCAAAGAAACCAAATGTGGAATATTTAAAAGTAATTAACTCCACTTAGAAAACCATATTCTTCTATTTTGGAAATTTTTTAAAAGCCAACATCATTAAACTTTCACTAATTAAACCACCACAACAGTTTGATCCTTCTCATCCCATGCTAGGATGGTATAATGAGAATGACCACTATCTCTTTCATTAGGTCATAGGGCATGATATTAATAGATGTAACACCTTTAATAATCTTGTCTAATCCCTCATAAAAAAGGGGGAGATTAGATTAGATAACCCTAATGCTCCACCAAATCAAGCTCTTGACATATTCAGACAACCTTTTCCAAACCATTCTCCCATAAAAAATGAGAGAAATAATGTCGAATGGTCTCCCAACACCCATACCATCAACATGGTTTATGACACACTCGATGACAAGGAACCTACTCATCAACCCACCAATTCCCCTCTGCCTATGAAATAAGTAGAGTTACCTTCTACTCCTTTGAACACCTAAACAAAAGAAGCAACCATACCCAAACCTTTAATAGAATCTTCCACACCTATCTCCCCTATTATAGAACCATCCATTCCCTCTTTTAAGGCTATCTCACAAGATAAGACAACCTCATCTATTGAACCTATATATTGGAACCTTCTAGCACAATCCAAGAGAAGGGTAAGAAAACTAAACTAGAACCCCCAACCCCTTCTTTGGTGAACCAACCTAACACTTATAAAACCTTTTCTAAACTAACCAACCCTCAATCGCTTGAAACAAATAAAGTAGATAAACCTCCTTCAAAACTAATAAAAATAACCAAGGTTGTAAAACCACAAAAGAACCCAAAATCTTGAATTTTCCCTCCTTCAACCTTGCCCTCCATATTGAGTCCTCATCCCTCTACCTTTAACATGAAGCCCATTATTTATACCAAAACCCTACCACCTCTACTAGTTACACCATCACACTTCCTTTCTAAAGCATCTCTCTTACCAACATTGGAAATACCTAAGCTACCTACCTTACCATCCTCTCTTTCTAGCTCATCAAGTATATTACCTAAACGAAAGCCATTGAGAAAACATATCAACTTCAAAGCACCTATCACCAAATCTACTTCTAAAAAATCTTCTATCTCAACACCCAAACCAAAAACAACCAAACCCCTACCACATTTAGTGGATTCATACTCAGCCATTCTCTTAAGGTTATTAAAAACTTCCTCTTTAACCTTACCATCTCTCAAATGTTTCCAACCTATCAAAACTTTTAACCCTTCATATCCTCAACCAAAATGGTTTAATACCAACTTAGTCTGTGGATACCATAGGACACCTGGACATGACATAGAGCAATATAAATCTCTCTAATAACTCATCCTTAACTTATATGAGGATAATATGTTATCAGATGAACCTCCCTTACCCTAGCCATCCCAACCTAACCAACAAACCAAAACTACCCCACCACCCATAACTTTCATAGTATAAACTAATTTTAGGAATGCTCCCAAGACTAAAAACCTATCACCTCCAACACCTTTGCATGAATCCTATTCAACCATTTTACAAAGGTTATTTCATACCTCTTCCTTAACCTTACCTCCTATCAAACCTTTTGACCTTATCAAAACTTTCAATCCCTCATGCCCAAAGTCATCATGGTAAAATGACCACCATGTGTGTTCTTACCATAAGATCCTTGGACATGGCACAAAACATTATAAGGCTCTTAATAACATTATCCACCAGCTTTACAACAAGGATAATATGTTATCAAATGAACCTTCATTGATCCCTTTACCAACTCAACCATCAACCAAGCCTACCCAACACTTACCTATTCCCCCATTCTCACCTGGGAGTAATGAGGAATCAAAAAAACAATCTAAACCAAAAATTACTTTTATCCACACCATCTATAGAGTTACCCACTCTCAGGTCCAATAAAAGGATAAGGGAAAGGTTAAAATGTCCATTCCATAGACATACCCTTTAAAACCTCAACATTCTAACTGAACCCAACCACAAACACCTTCACTTTGGAATCTTTTTCCCACCCATGAAAAGATTAAATTGGGGAACTTTCCTACCATAAAGCTTTAACCATTTATTAACTTTAACCATACCTTAACCATTAACTGAACTAAGCCTTGGATTTTTTCCTCAACCTATCAACCAAACCTATCCATCAACTCAACTTGAACCAAGTGGTATATCAAATTAGGGTAACCCATTTGGACACCACTCAACCTATTTGGGATATAAATTTTCCCATAAAACCATTGGATATTACCCACCTCCATCAAACCTAACCAACGCTCCCTCAAACCTTAGGATTTCAATATCAAAGATCTCATCCTAAAGGAAAACCAACATGTGACCAACATAGAGAAAAGTAAACGAGGTAAGTTTTCTTTCAATTATATTGGACCCTACATCATCACCCATAATTATGGATTAGTAACTTATCATTTGTCCTCTCTCAAAGGTAAATCAAAATTTAAGCCTCTCAATGCTTTGCATGTGCATTCATTTTTTTGTTAAAAAAGGATCGAGCTCGCCTATTTGTCTAACTTAAGCTCATCCCTTGATTATAAGATTCTAACCTTCACCCACCTTCCTCTTCCCTTTTTGAGGACAATTGATTACAAAATACAACCATGTGATAAACCATGATAGTCATGGTCTAATCCTAAATATGGGTACCATGACTCTACCTATAGCATGGTTCTCATTGATACTTTTCATCTCTAACAAGATGGAATCCCATGGTCATTCTCTCTCAAAACCACACCCTTTCACATATCATTAACCTTATTATGTAAAGATTTGCCCTCATAAAGGTAAACCTCTAAACCTTATTAGATAGGTCCATGTCTAAACACATTTCATCTTGCCACAATGAATTTGGTCAATATATTAAGCATTACAGATTGCTCCCTTGAAGGACAACTACCCAAAAACAAAAATAAAAATTACCACATGTAAGGTAGACTGCTCCCTTAAAGGACAACTATCAAGAACATTGAAACAAAGACAATAAGCTTAGACCAATCCCTTGAAGGATGGTTGAGTCAACTTTGTCAAAAGTAGAGAAATTTCATGGAAGCTTCCTTCATCGATCAACTTCCCATTTACATAAATAAAGAAAAAGGCCCACTTTCAAAACCAATTCTAAAACCACAATCATCTCTCAAGCAACATAATAAGTTAGAAGCTATAATTGGATTTCTCATGTAGAGTTCTTGCATTGATCAGTCTACATCTAGCATATGACATGAACTTATCTAATACCATTCTTAGGTCACCTATAGAAGGGGAAAACTAATTCACATGAGGTTATCATACATATCATGCATTACCCTTCACATAACCTATCACCCATTTTCCCTTTTGACTATCTATAAATCAAGGGATTTAGAACTTACTTGACACCCTATGATCAATAATTTTTTTTATCAACTAATGACTATTCATGCATAAAGTTTGAAGGGCTTATATTCATTAAGCTGATCCCACTTCAGCTCCCTTTTCAGTCCTTGTCAAAAATAAATAATCATTCCTTATTCTCATCTTAATGTACTTGGTTGATGTTTTCATCACAAATTTTACCATCTAACAATAATATTCATTCCTTTTACATTGAGTGTTACCATTCATAACCATAACCATAACATTCAACCAGCAACATCGAACACATTATATACATGTTTACATCAAACTATGCAATATTTTATTTAGGGTATGAGGAGTCACATGACACATGCAATATTTCATTAGATTACATGTGCATTACCTAACACATAGGCATCTAATATTTTCCTACCTACACATTAGACCAATTATCTGGTGACTTTGGATTTGTGTTCAACCATCCTTCTACTTAATCCATTACATTCCATGTCTAAACAACTACTAAAGGGTATACTCTATTCTCCTCTCCCACATTCATCCCTATAGAGTGAAAATAATACTCTAATATGGGTCTTTTACAATGATACATTCACCTTCTTTCCCCTTTTCCCCTCATATTCTTACTAGCCCACTACCACATGCTCTAAACATCAAAACCCAACCATTGGTAGTGTCTACTCAAACATGGTAATCTTTTCTTTTGTGCTAGCTAAATGTTCATTCATAGCAAGGGAACCACCATCTTCTCTTAGCCATGCAACCTCTGGTTGGTTAGGACCAAACTAGTGAAACCAATAAGTCATTGGATCTATGGAATTCGGATAGAGGATATAAACATGGCCACCATTTGTCTATCCTACCCATGCAACTCTCGGGTCATGCAAGGTCCATCCTCTATCACTCACCACATTTCTAACTTCCTTGCTTATAGAATCTACTTGAACATCAAAGAAATTATTTATAGGTTGTCACTTCACTACTACCCTTAAAACTTAGCTCGTAGCAGTGATGAACCTTGGCCACATCAACTCTATAAATCTAGATAGATCCCCACCTCCTAAAACTTAGCTCGTAGTGGTAAACACTATTTTCAAACTCCTACCCTCACATAATTTAGAATGTGTAAGATCCTAACAAAGACTACTCTTCTTTAGATTAGTTCTATTAAAGGTCATTTATATTGTTAGGCTTGGTATTCCCTTCTTATTTACCCTACCTTACCCATCCATGCCTCTCATCTTATGACATATGGGATCATTATGGTAACTATTCACTAATTTACACTAGGCACTTTCACCATTACCTTCACCATAACCCAACACCTCTATGCTACAAAACCCTCTACCATTAGCCCAAACTAACCCATGTGGTTCATCCAATTGGGGCAACCCTCTTGGACACCACTAACCTAACCCTTATTTGTAACAATATTGGCCTGATGTCCATAGACTATGTAGGTGTTGCTTACAAACAACTCAACCACTAACATTTCCCTTTCCTTCCCTTCACCATCAACCATGAGCAAACCAAAACCAACCTTAACTAGTTTTGACCTCTTGCCAATTTTTAATCTAACCAACCTGACCTAAACTTCATGGTCTTTCAAATTAGGGCATCCCATTTGCAAGCCATTAACCATCCTTTTAATCAAACTACATTGGCATGATGTTCATTTTGACTATGTGGGCGCCACTCACAAGTAGCTTAGCCATTGACAACTAACTCCCTATTTGATAAGTAATTTCTGCCACTAACTATGCCCCTCACCTAGGGCATCCTAAACCAAGACCACCTTGAACATTCTTTCTTGGTGCCCTTGGGTTCTAATGTTAGCCACCTTGTCTACCATTTTTTTTCTAGCTTGTCAATCTCTTTTAATCACTTTTATAGCTTGTCAATCCCTTTTAACACAAGGATTAACAACATTCCCCATTGTTCCCACTTACCTCCCATAAAGCTACCTCCTACTCTGATTCGTTGGCCTCCCCATCATCTTTCCTTGTGCATGCTTCATGGCCCATCACTGAGTCTTCTAGCAGTTTTACATGAGTCAATAATGTTTAAAAAGTTCTCTTCACTGAATTGTGTCATACACTAAAGGAAAGGGAAGTCAAACTAACTTCAATGGGAAAACTCAAGTACACAACACAAGTATATCATAAATAATAAACAAGAGTAACAACAAAGTCCCATATAAAGTCAAGGTCAATGATAGCAAGAGTCAAAATCAATCTACAGTCGATGTGGCTTCAGAGCCCCCTCAATGTGTGGTTTTATCATCACCTCCTTAGTGAACCTTTACTAATCTACAAGTTCCTCCAGCTAGATTTTTATAGTAGCTATTAGAATGTAATATCATATCTCTCCTTATTTGAGAAGTTGATACAACAAAGACTCTTCCACAGAGATATGATCATCATGCATTTTGCAAGTTTCATAGGGCACCACACCATATAACAAATCAATGCATCAATTTGAGACACAAGATACAAGACTTAATAGATGGTAACATTATGGATCTTAGCACTTTAGTTGAGCCTCCTCATGCAAATAAAACATAGGATAAAGCTTTAAAATATTCTTAGATCCTTTTCCACAACATTCTAAACAAGAGACAAGGGTGACATAAGGTGCTCACCATACATATCATGCACATCCCCCACCAAATACATATGGGACACCTTTAGTTGAGTTACATCCTTTGAGCAACATGACTAGTGTACATAATTCCAAATTTTTAGCTAGATCTTTCATCTCCTTCTTAGAGTAGGAGATAGTGGAGGATGATTCAAATTATCATGTGCTCTTTATCAGAGCTTACATTCATAATCATCCTATTAATAGTGTTCTCATAGATAATGGATCTAGTGTGAACATGTGCACTATGACATTATTATAGCATTTTGGATATTCAAAGTAGGATATTACCCTAACAGACATAGTTATAAGTGGATCCAATGGGAACATATAAAATTTATTGGTGAGATTTTACTTCCTCTACAAGTTGGTCCAACACATGTGGCCACACCATTTACTATAGTTCCTAGTGTAGGAGTTTTTGATATGTTACTTGGTCAACCATAGATTTAGAAACTTTGTATAGTACCTTAAATAGTTCATAGATGCATGAAATTAATTCCTACTAATCAGGTTGTTACAGTTGGTGGAGTTCTATATGAGTTACCACTCCCCATCTTAGAGCCATCTACTATTATGTAGTCACTAGTTTTAGTTTCACCAACAGTTTTAATTTCTCTACTAGTTATAGTTCTTCATCTAGTTTAGATTTAGATATATTTGAGGCCTCCATCACTAGCACAAAGAGTTCATAGACTAACATAGAGGTCTCTTTCAAAGAAACCATAGTTTCAATATTCTAGACAACTTCCAGCTGTAATGTTCGCACCCATAGTGGTATCATTGATGTTTCATGCATCCACTCAAAGAGCACATGTTTAGAGAGCTTCTCCTACTACCAGATGGGTCTCTAAGATCCCTACATTTATATCCACTTCTTAGATTTATAGGGGGACCCAATAGTTGGTTTCTACTTTAGATATTTTAGATCATTTACAACATATACATCTTTTAGAGCCATAGTTTCAACCCTTCCCTTATGCTTCACAATCATGCACAATCCCTCTCCTTGATATAAGACATCATGATAGGGAGTCTCACATGAGACTCATCAGTTAGTATAATTTATTCTCAATATTTCTTATACATAGTGTTCTTTTGATTGATTGTACATAGCTTCAAATATTTAAAAATACAAAAACATTCAAATATTCCAAAAAAATAAAAACAATATAAAATTTCAAAATCCAAAAAAATTCAAAAAATTCAAAAACATAAAAAAATATTTTGATTATATGAATTATCCATGATTTACATTTTTACTACTATACTAGACTTACATTTGCTATTTTATGATATCATTTATTGATTTATCTACATTCCCATGCTTCACTTGATCTTCTTTGAGTGTGTGCAGTGACATCCAGATCCTTGATTGCTTCACTCTACCCATTGAGGGGGCATCTTACTTGTATATTCAAAATGCACATCGATATATCTACCTATTAGGGGAATATTATATATGACTACACCATCCAGGTTATGTCATTCCTACACCACACATTCATAGTTATCATGTTGATGTACATTAATTACTAAGCTTACATAGATTACTCTATCAATACTCACTAGTCTATAACACTTGTATATTTCTTAGCATATACCTAGTCTTGTACTCTATGTCTTGCATACTTTCACTTCTTACTTTGATTAGTTAGATGTGATTATATTTATATTATTTACATGATTTTTTTTCTGATTTGTGTAGCTAGATGTTATTACATTTCTCAGTTCATATTTTGTCTCTTGTATGTGCCTTCAGGACATTTGCCAATGTCCTTTGCATGTACTCTTCTTTATGATTTTGGCTTTCATGCCAACCTTGCTTATTTCTAATTGTGTGTATGTGGCATTTGAACATGCCTTGTATACTTGATTTTCAGTTTGAGTGACATGTGCCCATGTCCCTTCTTTTCTTGGCCCCTTGGCTAGTCTTGTATGCTTCTTTCCTTGTGTGCTTGTTGTTTGATTATTTTTTTATTTTTTGCAATGCTATGATCCACATCATGCATAATCTTGATTTCTTGGATGCCATGATGGACATCATGCTCCATCCCTCCTTGAAAACTAACAACTAACCACACTTCTAGTTTCATTTCAATATATTTCACATGTTATTACATTGTTATATCTATCTAGGCATACCCCTATTGATCTAACAATCTATCATTATAAATAATGATATATCTTGAGATAGTTGGTCACTTAACATTGCTATAGCATGTACCTTTGTATCATAACACACTTGTAGGGATATTTATTCTGAGGGTAGTCATTGTAGGGTCTTTATTCCTACCTTTAGAAGAGGGAGAAACAAATAGGGGTTTTATTATAGAGATCAGAACTCCTAATGGTTGAAAAAGTAGTTTTCAGAATACCTAGAACAACAACTAGACTTCAAACTAGGCAATAGTGAAAATTATAGAACAGTATTCAGAATTAGCCTAGACCAACAATACCAATATTGGACTATAGCTCTAGATAGCAGGGTGTCTATTTCTGGTGCTCTTATCCAAACATAAAAAATAGGTTTTCTAGAAATAGGTAGAAAAGTAGGTTCAACTACAATTTTGCACATTCAAACTAGTTTAGATACAATAGTTTTAGTACAATTTTTCTTAAAGAATCCAGATATAAGGGGCATCATGTGCAACATGATGGCTCTCACTTCTAATTTTAGATAGGGTAGTTGGTATAACTTCTAGATCAAAATCCCTTTTTCAGAAACCAGTGATTGTGGGAAATGTACATGCCATATTTGTCTTTTTTTATATTCAAATTTAGTATATTACCTAGGCATTCTCAACAATTGTTTGGCTTATTCCATCTATAAATGGTTGCCATAATTTTGGAGTGGCTTTCATATAAGCATAAACTCCACATTTTCAAAATGGATTTCATATAATCTTAGTGCCTAGTTTCAAAGTGGATTTCATACAAGCCTAATCTCCACCTTTTAAAATGGCCAAGAGTGGCTAGTTTCTAACATACATTCAACTATTCATGTCACATTGTTAGATTTTACAGCATTCATGGGCTTCAAGAGCCATCTCATATGACACACATTTCATACCAGTATTAGTTGATAGATTCACTTCATGGGGAAATGATAGAGCCAAAGGACTATCTAGCCTTTGTATTCTTGAGCCACATACTGAGAGGGTTAGACACATAGTCCAAAAATCTATTAGCATATGCATGATCACCTATATTTACTTAGTGGGTGATTATGGATCCAAATGGCCAACCTTTACATTCTTGAGCCACTCTCGAGAAATTGATCACTCAGCTCCATTTTCAATATTACTCTTGGTACAACATCATCCAACATTACTCAATATTAGTCAACACCACTCAACATCACAACAAGTTTTGTATTAGATCATGTACTTAGTGAGGTGTATTCATTCCTTTCTCTTTTTCTCTCTCTCTCTTACCTAGCTTTATACATTTTTATTTTAGATATAACATATCTAGTAAGAACGGATATACTCTTTGTTTTCTTATATATATTTACACTTCATAGAGTGTTCTCTTCATGCACACCTAGCATCACACAACTTCATGAGATTCACCCTTGTAGGTAAGTTTAGGTATGATTTCTATTTTTTATTTATCATAGTATTTCACTTTGCTACATCACTAGAATAAAGGGGGGGCAAATGTAGTCATATAAAATGTGAAAATTGGTAACTTGAGTGTGGCTAATGACACCCAACCCATAGGTCCCTATTGCTTGCTCTTGTGGCCCTCATAGGAATATTTTAATTGATTCTAAATCATTCATAGCCTTCTATATAGTGATTACACCTCTTCTAAACAACCTTTATAGTGATGATTCCATCCCCTAGGTCTTGTTTTATTCAAGACTATAGCACCCAACTTGGACTATAGCATCAGACCTTAGGATGTCCATTTATGACGCTCCTATCCAAGTTCATATTTACCTCTAATATTTAGTTCCTTATAGTTATTATTCCTCTTCTTTTTGGCCTAACTTGAATAGATTTGATCCATGACCAATAGATCCCTATAAAATTCCATTCAAAGTTCATTTATAAGTATAAATCAAACAAGAATAAAAGCAAGAATACTAAGGAAATCTTCCCTATTCTTTGCATATAACCAGCCAATACTAATAAAAACACATTAAAATCCTTATACCAATCCATATCCACCTTAATCACATCTAGTTTAGTATTTCACATATTCATACACACTATTGCACAAAGCACACCAAGTGGGAGAACTACATATGGGTTGATCCCTCTTCAAAGTATTGGTATGTAGGCAACGTGCCCACACAAGGGGTATGGATACACATTTCATATATCTTACACACATTGACCCTTCCCCCTCTTTCCAAAATTTTTTCAAATCATAATGGAGTCTAGGGTTTGAAGACTAAATCAATTCTACAGGCAGTTTCATAGATATCCAACAGTCAAAACTTTACAAGCAGGTTCACATAGACACAATGAACAAAACATAAAAAGCTAAAGTCTCTTGGAAAATAGTGGTAGAAGAGGACTATAGAACTAGACCCTAGGGTGTAATATTTTGGTGCTCCTATCCAATCATAAAATGAAGGATCTTGAATTATGATAGTGTCCTAGTTCTACATAGTGAATTCTAGACCCTACAACAGTTGTCTCAATCAATTTCCATCTAATTCTTATTTTCTCTCCTTTATTACTATTTTTAGAATGGTTTAAATTACAATCAAATTATACAAATCATTAACTTAATTATTGCATATTTATTCATTGATTTTCTATTCCAGGCCTTTAACTAAGTTAGGAATAATGCACCAATATTCTAAAAATAGTTAAATCATTTGCCTTAAAATTTTGATTTATTAAGGTGTATAAAGATCATTTATGCCCCATAAGATCTCACACAACTTTTAATTTACAATAAAAAATTCAAAAATGTAAACATACTACCTAAAACTAAGCCATTGGGGTTTAAGAAGGGTTTTAGAGTACCTTCCTTCTTAATGATTGTTCATAAATTTAAGAACATATAACATAAAAAAAATGCATAGAATATTTAGGGAATAAAGGTACCTAAATCCACCTAATAATATTTGAACCAAATATTTTTATCCTTCATGTACCGAGCATTTGAAAATTGTCGGCACTAGCTTACAACTCGCTAGTTAGAGGAATAAAAAAAACCTATATCAAAATTTATACTTATGAGTTGTTCTTGAGCATGGTTTTGGCCTAATTAAGGTTATATGATGTTTTGGATACCATTTTTAATCTCCATCCCATGAATAGAGTCTTATTTAAAACCTACACATAATCAACTTTGACCAATGGTGGCAAGATTGTCAACAATAACCTCTCTCACCCTCCAAGGTCCTTGAATCACACTGCCAAACCCAATTAATCTCCTAGTTGAAATATTTTTTTGATCCAATATCATACTTAAAGATAAGACACATTATATTCATGTAGAGGCAAGGTTTTCAAGCATTATGAAACTTTGTAAACAAGTTGTAGGTTCTCTCAAAGGTCTACAAGGGTAGTGATAACATTGTAGGGCATTGGAGTAGGTTTAAAATGGGATTTAACACCTAAAAATAGTGATGAAAGCTTTCAAATGTCTAGGGTCTCATACAATTCTACATACTCTTTTAAAAACCTCTAACTTATTAGGATGATGTCATGATTCCTAGACCCCTAAACAGACTTGCAGATCAAGAAAAACCTGCCTATGCTAGAACAATGGAAGTCTTTTGGTGATGTTTTGATGGAAAATAAGGGACTGTCATCAAGGTTTTGAGAGTCAATAACTCTCCCTTGAACCTATAAAAATTAATTCACTAGTCCTGAGCTCCCAAAATCCACCTACAAACTTGAAGCAAAAAATAATAATTTCCCCTCCATGTTATTTAAGAAAAAGCAGAGTGAGGTTACAATGATAAGGTGAAGAGAAAGTTTATTATTTATTAAAAAAAAATTCCCATGCCCTATCAGCACTAATGTAAGGTAATCATACCTCTAAAAGTTATAAGTTTGTTAAGGGGTTTATCATGGCTAGTAATGAGTGTAAGTTTGAAGGGTATGACATCAAAATGTCATGAATATGATTAGATACATGCCTACCAAATAAATACTCAATGTTATCATGTCCTATGGGGTCCAAATAGGAAGAATATAGGTCTAAAAATACTAAAACCCTCAAATACCCTCATGTTAACTATGTTGGGCAAGTTCCTAATCTCTCAGAGGGTCTTCATGACTAGATATACTGAAGAATAGAGATGACAATATAGTGTAAAAATGAAACTTTTAGGTGGATCAAAATGATCTAGGAAGGTTAGAAGGTTCATAGAAGCTACCAAGAATATGGTCATGTGTATTGTAGTTTATCATTGTTTAAGTTTTTATTAATAATTAATGTATTTTAGCATTGATGAAGGAAATAATGGCAAGTCTATGAAGTCTTATTTTATAAAGTGCTCAACTCAAGGGTTGAAGCTTGATGAGTGATGCTTATTTTAAGATGATTTGCATTAGAAATGAGGGATAAATAAACCATGACACTCTCTAATAAAATTTATCATATATCAATAAGGTTTTCAAACCAAGACAAGGGAAATATGAAGTAATGATCATGATTAAAGAGTAGGGGTAGGGTTTAAGAGATTTATCCCACGGCTTAAGAATTTTAAAACACCATTTGTATTTAAAAAAGGTTTGGGAGATTAAGATAGTTTTTGGGGAAGAATATAAGTATCCACGATGAAGTTCCATGAAGGTTTTAAATCCTCTCAATAAGTACAAGTTTATTCACTAAGACTATGTCTCTCAAGAAATATATGTGAGCTTACCAAGTCAAAAATTGTCAAAACCTTGATGCTTCAAAGGTTGAAAATCCTAGATGGAGATGAATGAGGAAAATATTATGAATATATAATTCCAAGTATGACCTTATTCAATAGAAACTAGAATTGACACCATTTTCTAAAGTTATAGGTGGTATGTTGGGATAATCAACATGGAATATCCATCTTGGAAAGTTATTCCAATGGAAAAAGTGATTTAAACAATGTTGATAGGCATGTTTGATATAATTAAACACCATCAAGACCTCATTGAATGATAAAAAAAAATGCACTCAATCCTCATTCCTCTCTACTTGTGTAGGACTATACTCTACCTAGGGTTTGTAGGAAGCTTGAAAAATCCATATCTCTTATTTTATTTATCTAAATTGGATGAAATTTGGAGGGGCAATGGGGGAAGATGTTTTGAAGGTCATTTAAATTTTTTTAGGATGTTAAGTTGTATATATGAAGAGTTTTATTAGTTTCTATGTCTGTGGGCCTGTATGCTCTTTCAAAACCCTATCAAGAGGCCTAAAAATGAACACACATTGGAAAAGAATAGGCAAAATTGGATAAGTTTTTGAGGTGAGATGGTGGTTACCATATATTGAGGGTTTGAAAAGTTAAAGGTGTTATCTTATCTCTAAATGGGAGTTATCTAAGTTGCCATGACTTCAGTCTAGAAGAACATAGTCCAAAACAACCAACTTTGAGTTTTGACTCATAGAAGGATATAAGAAGAATGAATGAGGTCATACATGCATTTGTAAGTGAAAATTTGAGGTAAAAATGATTATTACATGAATATTTTGTAAATCAAGGTAGCTTTGAGGAGTAATCAACTTGCAAGGAGGGAAGGTAGGCTAATGACTATTATAACTGCCAAAGAAGGAGGTGGTTAAATAAATTTAACATATACATGTCTCTCCAAAGGTAAATCATGCCTAAGTCAACTCCCACTACTCAATTTATATGCAAAACTCCCATCAAGACCATTAAATAAGTGGAATAATGCATTGAAGAGGGATAGAAGGTGATGAGGCCAGGATATGCCCAATAAATGTATAATAAATGATCTCATCTTACTCTCTCTTTATATTAAGTTTGATTGAATTTTTGTAACTTTTATTTTGACATGAGATGAGTTAGGATGTGATTATCCATCTTTTGTTGATTGTGATTCTAACGTTTTAAAAGACCTATAATTCCTAACAAGTTTGTTGGAAAATTCTAGTTTTGCAATAAAATAGGTCATCATCAGGCAAAAGAACAAATATGAAGTGGATTGCATGTTTTTGGAAGCATTGAACTCAATTTAGATTAGTTCTGGAACCTGTAGAATATATTCCAAAATCATCACAATTAGTTCCAAAACTTGTAGAATCTATTCCATAACCGTCATAGTTAGTTCTGAAACTCCACCATACTATTTCAAGTTGTCACATTTTTAGATTTAGCTATAGAACTCTATATTTAGCTTTGGTACTCCTAAAAATAAGCTCTAGAACTTTTGTGGCTAGATATGGAACTAATGAGGATCTATTCCAAACAGTTGGTGATTTGTCAGATCAATGATCCCATTAAATCAGGAATAGATTCCCAATTTTTTGAACTTGCAAAATCAAGACATTTATCACACAGCTGGACATCTAGCCACATCTTGATTCAACATCTATTCTAGGTACAATTCAGTTCCATCATATCTATTAAATAGTTGTAGCCATCAAAGCATCTATATATACAGACTTGGGAATTTAGTAAAAAGAATAGATATAGAATATTAAAGATAGAGAAAATCATTGAAGAATAGAGAGATAAAGGATAGATTAGTACATTTGTAATACATAACATTTTATCAATGAAATATCCATTTCTATTTTGAAAGCAAATTAAATTGTTCAAATGATGTTCTAGGCGGAGCAAGGGCCCACTCCTCTAAAGAACTAGGATCTTCATTTTTGTCGGTATTTATATTTCTATTCACAAAAGTAAATAGGTAACTCTGTTAAATTTATAAATGATTCAAACTCCTTAAAGTTAAGATTTATTGTAAATTTGTTCCTACAGGCATTTTAGATTAAATTTTCATTTCTACAACGTGTGTTTGTTTCCAGCAATCTATTTCATTTCTACAACATGTGTTTGTTTCCAGCAATCTATTTCATTTTTGCAACGTGCATTTATTTTCAGCAATCTATTTCATTTCTATAATGTGTGTTTATTTCTAGAAATCTATTTCATTTCTGCAACGTGTGTTTATTTCTGGTAGATTTACATAGTTTAATTCTAATAAGGTTTTAACCAAGAAATCCTTAAGACATTAAAACCCCCCCAAAACAAAAAAATATATAAATACCTCCATTCAATTACTAAATCAATATGATTCCTCTTGTTGCATATAGCTTTAGACACAACCCTGGTTAAATATGACATCAACAGAAAGTTGATTAAATGAAGGGGATGATGACACCCATCATTTTTGGCATCATTTTCGGGGAACACTAGTTGGAATTTTCTAATTAGGTGTCAACAAGAGCAACAATCATTTATTTAGTAATTAAAGAAAATTTCCCTAATTTATGAGTAGACCACGAGATTTCAAGGGTAGATTTCTCCCTAAAATATCTGAACATAAATTTCCATCATCCTCTAGTTTAAGAAAGGACGTTGAGAAAGAATTAGAGGCACCATTATCTCCTACAAGACAAGAAGCAAAATTGCCATCTTTGGAATTTTTGGATCAGTCACTAGAACCAAATAAAACCTTAGGGAGGAGGATTATTTCTCAAGATCCATTGAGGGAAAGTTTTGATTCTCAATTGAGTAGTCAACCCCCTACTCCTAACTTTTCACCATCCCCAAAATAGACCACATACCACATTGATTGGGAGAATGGATTATGAAATACTAGAGAGATGGCACGAGAAGCTAGAAGAGAACCTGAGAGAACATTTACCTATCCCATTCAGATCAAGGATGACGAAACCACTATGAAAAATATTTCACCTGCACACTTGCCCACATTTAGAGGAATGCCATCTGAGGATCCTAACTAATTTTTGTTTGAGTTTAAAGTACTATGTCAGACTTATGATTACAAGATAGATAATCAAAAATTGAAGTTGTTTCCATCTACCTTGAAGGATGCAACAATGAGGTGGTTTATGGGATTAACATTCAATTCTATTACCAATTGGGAACAAATGGAAACTGTCTTCCTAGACAAATATTAAGATTATTATAGAGGAAGAAATTGAAAGGAATAATTTTTCAAAACCAAATAAGAAGAAGATGAAAATATGGAAGATTATTTGGATAGATTCCTCTTTGTGAGTAAAAGATGTGGATTTGTACTTTAAGAAGATTTAAATAAAACCATTTTTCTCAAAGGTCTGGATGATGAATCTAGGGAAACCCTTGATTTAATTAGTGGAGGAAACATTGCTCAATTGAAAATGGATGAAATCATAGAAATTTGTAGAAACTATTCAAGAACAAGGGGTGGACCTAGAAAAGGGAAAACGGTTAAAAATTCAAATCAAGATATGAACAAATTGATGAATGAATTGGAAAAATTTAAAATAGACATATTAGTTCAATTAACCTCTACCATGGATGGAGGCAAGCTAAAGCAAATGCCGAACTTGAACCACTAGCTATGTATTGTCCTAGATGCAGGAAGAAGTATGCAATAAGGGAATGCCATTTGGATAAAATGGAAGTATGTCTTATCTATAAATCTAAAGAACATGATACTCATGCTTTTTCTCTTCTTCTACTCATAAAAAATCAGCTCAAATAAACCAATACATCATACACCACAGAAGAATTAAATTTTATTCAGAGACAACCTAACCAAGGACATTTTATGCTAAGACCAGCTCCTAATCCCTAGATGATGCCATGGGCAGCTCAAATAGTACCAAAAATTTGGGGACAACCACCTTGGGCCCCTCAACCCACATGGCATCCTCAAGATTGGGCAAGTCAATCTTGGTATACTCAAGGACTTCAGCAACCTTGGGCTAGTCAAGGAAATCCTTATGCTTGGCCACAACCTAGATGGAGCCCTAGCAATTATGTGCAAGGAAAAACATATCCAAATTAGAACCAATAAGCCATAATGGGACCTCTAGCACAAAATCCATAGATTTAAAACATAGCCCAAACCCAAATGCCAGCACAACCAGTAGCAAATCCAAGAAACAAATAAACAACTCTTGTATATAAAATAGAACTAGAAAAACTAGTTCATTTAAATACAATGGATTGTAAAAACATTCAAACTAGATCTAGGAAATAGTTAGCAATCCACCTGTTATAATCACTGAGATGACAAAAGAAGCTAAAACCCCTAGAATAGTTACACCTAAGGAAGATGACAAAGAAAAAGATAAGGAACCAGAAAGAAATTCTACTGATATTCCATTTCTAGAAAGACTTAAAGAAACCATAAAACTTAAGGAATTTGAATTGGTGTAGGAACTAAGAAGATTGAATATTGAAATACCATTATTACAAGTAATTAAGGATATTCCAGAGTTGAACAAGTTAATCAAATTGTTATGTTTTAAAAAACCTGGAAGAAAGAAGTAGTACCCCAAGACTATTCAGGTAGACAAGAAACTTATTGATTTATTAGCAAGAAAACTCTTACTACCTAAATATGGAGATCCTAGAAGCCCTGTTATTTCTATTTCTATAGGGAATAAGGATATACATAGCATTTTGATTGATTTGGGTGCAACTATCAATGTAATGTCAGTGGAAACTTTGAAAACATTGCCATTAATAGGCATACAACCTACTAATACCATATTGTAGATGGTAGATCAGTCTATAGCAAAACCAAAAGGAGTTATTGAAGATGTGGCAGTAATGGTGGAATCATGGGAATATCTAGTTGACTTCCTTATATTGCAGCCAAAAGGTAAAACACTTAGTTATCCCATTATTTTGGGGAGACCATGGTTAGCTACAGTTCTACCTTAATTGACTATAGGTCAGGTGATATGACTATTTCAAATGGTAAGAATTCTAAGCAAATTTCATTATATCCATCTACACAACCTTTTATTGATAATCAAGCAAAATTATGGGTTGATAATCCTGGTATTAATGAGAAAAATATGTCTTCTTTGGCTATGATAGCATTTCAAGACCATGTATGAAAAATAGATGATATGGTTAATCCTTCATTAAATGAACATCAATCATCATTGGAGCAGTCAGGATTAGTTCTAGAACCATCACAATTAGTTTTGGAAGCATCACAGTTAGTTCCAAAACCACACTAATTCTCTACAAGTGAAGATAACTTCACTCTGGAGGAACGCGATTTCTCTTGGGGAGAGGAAGGATCTATAGCATTAGCTTTACAGATATTAGGAGATGGTGAAGAATTTTTGGAAAATAGCAGTAATGAGGAGTTTGACCTACAACAAGATAAGCATCATAACTCTTTTTGTTGTCCTTTGTCCAACATTCTGCCTATAGGAACTTTAGGAGATGTTGTTACATCTCATATATCTTTACCACATACCTATCCACTAAACACCTTAATGGAACCCTTTCAACAAGTCAGTTCATCATACCCTAGAACCAAACATGTTGAGATTCAACCAGGAATTTTTTTGAATATTAATAGCTAGTTAAAGAATGATGAAGAAGTCAAATTGTTTGATGTTTTGAAAGATCATACTAAAGCGTTTGCTTGGGACTATAGAGATGTGAAAGGAATTCATCCAAGTATCTGCACCCATCACATTTATACTAAAAATATTAGACCAATCAGGTAACCTTAGAGAAGGATTAATCTAGCCTTAAGGGATATAGTCAAACAAGAAATTGAAAAACTATTACAAGTAGGTTTTATCTACCCTATCTCAGATAGCCAATAGGTGTCTTCTCTTGTAATTGTCCCTAAAAAGAATATAAAATGGAGAATTTGTGTTGACTATAGGGAACTGAACAAAGCCACCCTGAGAGATTATTTTCCCTTACCATTTATAGATCAAGTCTTAGACAACCTTTTAGGTAAATAGTACTTTTCCTTCTTAGATGGATTTAGTGGATACAATCAAATTAGAATTGTTGTTGAGGATCAGGACAAAACTACATTTACTTGTCCATGGGGTACCTTTGCTTATAGTGTATTTCCATTTGGACTATGTAATGTTCCAACAACCTTTCAAAGAGTTGTATTAGTAATTTTTGTAGACCTAACAAATGACTATTTGGAGGTATACATGGATGACTTTACTATGTATGGAGATACATTTGATGATGCCTTAAAAATTTTAGATAGAGTATTAACAAGATGTGAACAACATCACTTGTCTCTTAGTCATGAGAAATGTTTGATGATGGTTGATGAAGGGATCATACTAGGGCACCATATTTCAAAAAGAGGAATTCAGGTTGACCAAAACAAAATCAAGATTATTTCAAACTTGTCTATTCCTTAAACGCCCACGAATATCAAATCATTCTTAGGACATGCTGGATACTATAGGCATTTTATCAAGGATTTTAGTAAAATTGTTTCTTCCATGTTTAAATTGCTTACCAAGGACTATGAATTTCTTTGGGATGAATAGTTTCAACATGCTTTTGAAGAAATTAAAGAGAAATTAGTAATTGCCCCAATATTGCAAGGACCTAATTGGGAGAAACCTTTTCACATCTAAATTGATGCCTCAAATACCTCAATTGGTGCAGTTTTGGGATAGAGACATGAAGGAAGAATGTATGCTATTTACTATCTTAGTAAAAATCTTACTCCCACTGAAAGAAATTACACTACCACTAAAAAATAATTTCTAGCTGTGATCTATGCAATCAATAAATTTAGACATTACATTATAGGGTACAAAATATTTGTACATACAGATCACTCAGCAATTAAATATTTAATGAAAAAACCAATGGTTGGAGGTAGAATAATTAGATGGTCATTACTTCTACAAGAATTTGATATTACCATTGTGGACAATCCAAGCAAATCTAATGTGGTGGCTGATTTCTTGTCAAGATTGACTAGTATAGGGGAGCAGGATCCAATCAAGGATAACTTTCTAGATGAACAATTGTTTGTTATTTTAGCTAACACACCATGGTTTGCTAACATGGCAAATTATCTTGCAATAAGGAAGTTTCCTCCTTCTTTCACTAAAAAATAAATTAAAAAATTAATCAAAACCAGTGCATAGTTCAAATGGTTAAATTGAATGCTATTTAAATGTGGTCCTAATTTGGTTTTACGCAGGTGTGTAAGAGAAGATGAAATTTTTGACATCCTCCGAGCATGTCATGATGAACCAAGTGGAGGACACTATTCAGTGAAAAGAACAACTCACAAGATACTTGGCACTAATTACTATTGGCCATCTCTGTATAAAGATGTGAAGAGATATATCAAGCGGTGTGATCCTTGTCAAAGGATGGGACAGCCAACCATTACCAATGAAATGTCTCTGAAACCACAAGTAGTGATTGAACCATTTGAGAGATGGGGATTGGATTTTGTTGGACATTTTAATCCTCCTTCACAAGGAAAAGAGCACATTCTTGTGTGTACTAATTATGTAACAAAATAGGTAGAAGTGTAGGCTTTAACAAATGCCACTGAAGAAGCAATTACTAATTTCCTTTGGCACATAATTATGGTAAATTTTAAAGCACCAAGAAGCTTAATTTTAGACCGGAGACCACAATTTATGTCTAATATGATCCAAGCTTTCACAAAGTATTATCAGATCAATCATAAGAAGTCATCTCCCTATCACCCGCAAGCAAATGGACAAGTTGAAGTAACAAATAGAGAATTAGAAAACATCCTCACTAAAATAGTTGAAGTTGAAAGAAGAGATTGGGTAAAAAGATTACTTGAAGCTATTTGGGCTTACAATATAACTTGGAAAACTACAACAAGGTTTTCACTATATGAGTTAGTCTATGGGAAAAATCCCTTGTCGCCTATTGAGTTTGAACTACAGACATTAAGAACAACAAATAAGGTGGGAATTGAATTGGATGTAGCTCAAAAGGAGCGAATCCTTCAACTCAATGAATTAGATGAATTCAGAATGAAAGCACTTCACCAAACAGAGATAATCTAAGGTTTAAAGAAGCAATGGCATGATTCACATATCAAGGAAAGATAATTCAAAGTAGGAGACTGGGCATTTTTGTTTAATTCTAAGTACCAACAATTCAAAGGTTAATTAAGAACTAGATGATTGGGACCTTATCATATCAAGTAGATATTTGAAAATGGTTCTATCTAATTACTTCCCATTGATGGTAGTAGAAGAATACTCTTGGTTAATGGACACAGGCTAAAACTTTATAGGAAGCCTCTTACTAAGGATGAACTCTTGAAGCAGATTGAAGCAAACAAAGAATTTGATCATATGGAAGAACCCAATTCTTCCAAAATGATCAAATAATCAGATGAAAAGATCTAGATTAAAGGGAAGAGAATGAAAACTAGTAAATGGCATTCTCTTCCCCAAAAAAAAATTAGAGATCAATTGAAAATCAGTGATGGTGGTTGATCTTCTCAAATAAATGGCTAATTCAAATAATTTTTTTTAATTATAACTATTTTCTAACAATTTTTTAGGGATGATGTGTCAGCATGATAGAGGGATTACATCATCAAGGATGGTAATTATGTTTTTAACTTGTTAAAGGTTAAATAGAAAGTTTGCATGTGTGATTAGACTTGATTTAGAAATATTAGTATGATGAGTCATCTATTATACATCATGGTTAAATGTGCAAAATGATGAGAAGGATATTTATGATGGAATGAGTTGGTAGATAACCATAAAGAATCATTCTTATGATTGAAGCAACTGAATCTGCTAGTTCCACAACTGAGTACAATAGTTCCACAGCTAAAATTGATAAGTTCCACAGCTGAGTATAGTAATTTCGCAACCAAATTTGTTAAATCAGCAATTGAATCCACTAGTTCCGTAGCTAAAATCATTGGTTCCACTGATACGAGAAGAAATTTTTAGCTAACCTATGAAATATTCAAAGAAGAACAAATCATGGGAATAAAAAAGAAGTCAGAACCAGACAATGATACCAACTCCTAGCAAAATTAACAAACCAGTTCACAACCAAGAATGAGGAATTAGCAAAAATTAAAAGGCAAATAATGGAGAATGAGAAAAAATGTACAATACATAACTCTGTGTCAACAGTCTCTACATAGACTGAATTGACTTATCTGCCACTCAAGCAGTTATGGGATGACACATGCAGAGAACTTAGTGAAATCAAAGCATCCAATATAGACTTGAAAGGAAAACTTGCAGAAGAAGAGAAAGCAATGAAGGAATGGGAAGACAAATTTTACAAAGAGGAAAATGATATGTATAAATGTCTTGTGAAAATACAAATAGTTTGTATGATGAGTGAGAAGTTGCTTGCGTGTAGAAGAATTTCTCCTATTTATAGCATGTTTTTAGAGGAACAATTCATTCACTGGCAATTGGCAAGGATAACATGTGGCCTTCCACATGAAATAAAAGATGAAGCTAATTTCTCAGTCACCTACTCCTTAGCTAATATAGAATAGAAAAACCTTCTTTGTGAATTTTACCTCTACAATTTTATGCTAGAAAGAAATATAGGTTTTATGATCAATTTATATGTAGGAAAAATCCAACTTAACACATTTGTCTCTATTATTCAAAATCATATTGCATGGAAAGAAAGGGAGTCAGAGCATTGGTTAAAGGCTAGTTCATCTATTCTCTGTATGAGAATTCATTATGGCAATCCACTTGCCTTTGCTACATATTTCTAATCCCATGCATTTAATGATAAATTCAAGGGACCTTATCTTTTTAGTTTATAGCAAAGCATGGATGTCTTCACCTCTTATGAAAGGTAAAATTTTGATAATATCTATGAAGCATGTTTAAAAAAATGGGAATTTATCCTGGTGGCATTGAAAATAAGGGAAGTAATATCCTCTTCAAATTTGATTTGGAGTTTAGAAAGGGCAAAAGATTTATGCACAATAATTCCCTAGATCAATGAAACTCCCCTGAGCATATGGATAGGAATGCAAACAAGGCCACCTCTACTTCTCACCCCCATATCTCCTTGGCAAAATAGAGAACCTCAACATCCCACTCAATTTGAGGAATGGAAAAGAAAAGTAGAAGCAGAAGCAGGGTATAGTACTTTTGAATCAAAGCATTGGGATATTCAGTTCCATCCATTTGATCTAAGCAATCAAATGGAATGTAAGATATACAATCCTGAATTTGAAGTGTGAATTTTGTAAAGGGACTTACAAATAAGTATGGGGGAAGTGATGAGACTAGTATATGCCCAATAAATGTATAATAAATGACCTCATCTTACTCTCTCTTTCTATTAAGTTTAATTGCCTTTTGTAACGTTTATTTTGATCTGAGATGAGTTAGGATGTGATTATCCATCTTTTGTTGATTGTGATTCTAAAGTTTTAAAAGACCTGTAATTCTTAACAAGTGTGTTGGAAAATTCTAGTTTTGCAATAAAATAGGTCATCATTAGGCTAAAAAATAGATATGAAGTAGATTGCATGTTTTTGGAAGCATTGGACTCAATTCAGAGTAGTTCTAAAACCTATAGAATCTATTTTGGAATCATCACAGTTAGTTTCAAAACATGCAAAATCTATTCTGGAACCATCACAGTTAGTTTCAAAACTCCACCATACTATTTCAAGCTATCACATTTTTGGATTTAGCTCCAGAACTCTATATTTAGCTCCGGTACTCCTACAGATAAGCTCTAAAACTTTTACGACTAGATATGGAATTGATGAGGATCTATTCCAAATGGCTGACGATCTATTAGATCAATGATCCCATTAAATCAGGAATAGATTCCCAATTTTCTAAACTTTTAGAATCAAGACATTTATCACACAGCTAGACATCTAGCCACATCTTGATTCAACATCTCTTCTGGGTACGATTTAGTTCCATCGTATCTATGAAATAGTTACAACCATCAAAGCATCTATATATATAGACCTAGGAATTTGGTAAAAAGAATAGATATAGAATATAGAAGATAGAGAAAATCATTGAAGAATAGAGAGATAAAGGATAAATTAGTACATTTGTAATACAAAACATTTTATCAATGAAATAGCCATTTCTGTTTTGAAAGAAAATTAAATTGTTCAAATCCTATTCTAGGCAAAGTGAGGGCCCACTCCTCCAAAGAACCAGGATCTTCCTTTTTATCAGTATTTATATTTCTATTCACAAAAGTAAATAGGTAACTCTGTTAAATTTATAAATGCTTCCAACTCCTTAAAGTTAAGATTTGTTGTAAATTTGTTTTTGCAAGCGTTTTAGATTAAATTTTCATTTCTGCAATGTGTGTTTATTTCCAACAATCTATTTCATTTCTGCAATGTGTGTTTGTTTCTAGCATTCTATTTCATTTCTGAAATGTGTGTTTGTTTCTAGGAATCTATTTCATTTTTGCAATGTTTGTTTATTTCTAACAATCTATTTCATTTCTGCAACGTATGTTTATTTGTAATAGATTTACATAGTTTGATTCCAATAAAGTTTTAACAAATAAATCCTTAAGACATTAAAAACCCCCCAAAACAAAAAAAATACAAATACCTCCATTTAATTACTAAATCACTATGATTCCTCTTGTTGCATATAGCTTTAGACACAGCCCTGGTTAAATATGACATCAATAGAAAGTTGATTAAATGAAGGGGATGATGACACCCATCAGAAGGTGGCATTTTATTATCTATTCATATGTTTGAAACTAAAAATCAAAGAGTAATGAAACATTCATGAGCCTTTAGTGCTCTCATTTCTTCTCTCTCTTGCTCATTATTCTATTTGTAGGCTTGAAAATGACCATTTTTAGGATCTCCTCTTTTGGTGATGGTGTAACCCTACCAAAATTTATTCATGTACTTACTTTTGAAATAATGAAGGACTATTTATACCCTATCATGGCTTACATTTTGTGTATAATTATAAATTGTTGATGCTCTTCTTATCGTGAAGTGTTTTTCCCTTGATTATGTCCAATGATACTTCACCTCTATGCAAGTTAACTCTCTTTTACAGCTCATAGTATGTGCATCTATGGTTTATGTAGTGTTAGTTGTGGTGGTAAATGTTTCTCCTTATAATGCTGCCATAGATCTCTATACCTATCTATAAAACACTGATGCTAAGAAGTTCATGTTTGAGTTGTGTATACTGTAGTTCCCAAGGTTTCCATTGTGTAATCTCAAGTATGTGGAGGAGACAAACTATTATGGTGTATCAGCCCATCTTTAATTTTAGTCCCTTATTTTATGCTCTCTTTCTCCCTTTTATTTATAAGTTATAGTAGTGTTAGTGTTAGCTTAGGTGATCCATCAAGGAAACCAACTCTCTCTATAGGTTCACTCCAACCATAGGTGACCCATAACCTTGGAGTGATCCCATTGTATCAGGTTGGAAGGATAAGCCCTAAAATCCTTCTCCAAGGTTGCATTCCAAAATTGATAACAAAATATAGGAGGATATTGTAATTGCTACAAGAATATGTATAAGGGTAGAAAGGCATGGTGAGTACTCCCTAATCATGAGTCCATGCCCTTCACTAGCACAAGTACAGGTAGAAAAAGTAGGATAATCATTGATGATAGTAGAACCCAATCCACATAGGCCCAATTCCCCCACCATAGTGCATGCTCATGCATTTGAGTTTTATATAATTCTTGTTAGAAATTGGGATACTAATAATGCAGAATCTAAAGTTGAATTTGATGCCGAGACCATAGAGGAATCTCTAGGAGTGCAACTTTAAAATAAGAATTTACCATTAACCTTTATTTTTTCATTGTAAGTAAGACATATGGATCACCTTGGAATTTTAGGTGGACAAAATGTAAGTAGTTTGAAAAATAAAAGCCCAAAAATAATCAATCAACCTTACTTAGTGCCCATTATTTCTAGTACACCCATTACTATAGAAGGCATGAGAGGCAACACTAGTGGTGGTTATATTGGAGCTACAAGAGGATTAGGAGGTGGCTTGGGAGTTGGTAGACCTATATCACAAAGCATAGGAGGAACTAGAGGAGTACCAAAATAAGGCCCACTTTAATCACCCCATGTACCTATAGTGTACTATGAGATGCCACTTCACTTGCTTGAGTGTCAAGGTGTCAAAAATGTAGCAGAACATGGTCATAAGTGTGAACTCATTTGGAAAGCATAGGGTATAACTTATACTTAGTGAAACAAAACTTAGTTTGACACTAATTTATTGGATCATGTGAACTAATGGTATCAAAATTTTGACCCTCAATAAATGGTTGTGAATTAAGAATTATTAAAGACTAATTCTCTCTAAGAATTTGATATCCCTAAATTTGAATATCAAAGTATTAATGCCTTAGAATATATCAATAAATATCTCACTAAGAGTGTGCACATGTATGAGGTACATTTCAAAATTCTTCTCTTGAAGGTCTTATTTGATATTAACCCCACATAAAATGCTCAACAATTTTTGGGAGCGTTATTACTTCCTTTCCACCAAGCCTTATCACACAAGACCTTAGTGAACCATACGAAGCACTAGAATCTACCTTTCATACTAAAGGCATGGGAAGTATAGATATAGGGATTATCCCCTTTATGGAGGCTCACATTTATGTGACGGTTTTTCAGCTGGAGAATCTTACAAATAATAATACTCATGATACTAGTAGTGGCTTGTGGTGTGTTGATTATAAAGTAGAAGGCCATAATAAGAAAAATTATCCTCAGAGGAATGTTTGTACTATACTAAAATAGTCATGATATTTGCCAAGAATATCATGATGTAAAGAGTTGTCCCTTGCTTTATAACACCACCCAAGCTAAAGTGTCACTATACTATAAAATATGTGATGCATATATGCATGATATTAATGATTGTTGGGTCATCAATGAAATTCATGAAACATGTATGCAAGGTACTCGCCAAAACTATATAGCTAATAACTAGGACATTGGTGGAAATAAATTGTTTATGAGTTGAGGACATGGAAATGGATGTAGATCTGATCATTTTCCATTGAATACCTATTAAATTGTAGATATATAGACCACTACTAGTATGACTACATAGTCTACCCAACCTACACTTTTTGTAAAAATGAGAATCGCCTAGAAGAATGTCATGATTTATATACTACCATTACAAAAGAATAAAATGAGAAGGACACTAGGATGATACATATTGCAAAAAATCCAAATGATCATTGTAGATCATGACCTATTATATCTAGACCTAAGGTAAATATTACTACATAGAGTGGTACTCATTCCCAACTAGTTTTCTATCCACCTGAAAAGGTTCAGCATGAAGAACCCCATGCATAAAATTATCTAAATGGTCAATATCAAAAAGAAGTGTTACATGACATAATGGATTCGGTATAGGAATTGTAAGGTGAAATTGAGTTATTGAAGGATAAGTATGCTAACATGTGGGTCGAGATGCAAAAAGATATGACACTCATAGTTTTAGGGTATGATGAGTTCTAAGAACTATGCAAGCTATTATTGAGGACATCATCCCCATCTTGAATAATTGGTTATGAAAACAAATGACAAAGTCCTTGAAGGATCATCATTTAAACCATGCATGATGACAAGAGACCCATATTCAACCTAATCAATAATGTGACAAAGAGGTCCTTTTCAATGTATCCATTGATGGCTAGATGATCTATGATATCCTAATGGATACTAGACTAGAGGTTAATGTTTTAACTAAATATTCTTGAAAAAATATGGGGATCCCCACTTTATATCCCTCCTCACATATTATATTCATGTCCAACAAGACTTGTGCACTGCCCATAGGCATTCTTAAAGATGCCACCATCAACATCTTAGGAGTCATGTTCAAAGGTGATTTTGAGGTGATTGAGCTTTTTGAATTTGATGACTTCCTTGACCTCTTGGGTTGAACTTGATGCTATGTGAATAATGATGGCTTGTGTTCCAAGAAGTGTTATATCAACTTTGAGAATGACACTTAATGCATAGTTATTCCCCTAAATAATGACCAAGGACCCACCTTTGTGGAACTCATTGATGTTGATGAGGATGTAAATATAATTTATAACATCACTTCTAAACAAAATGAAAATGTGGATCCTACTCTTGATGACATCTTGCATTAGAAAGACATGCATTCCATCTTTGACACTACCAATATTGCATGCGACCAATGGGCTCAAGGCACATATGATATAACGAGGCATGTCTATGGTGTCCTTGATAGCTACCCAATATCCCCTCTAGAGTCAACTCAATGCCATAAGAATGTTCACTTCATTTCTATACAATGATTAAGGTTTGACCATGCACCCCATTTCCATGGTCAAATGGAGGTCATGGAATATTTATAACAAATGAAAGAGTATTATGATAATGAGGATGAACAGTTATATGAAATCAACTTTTTATTTCAAGGAACAATTGCTTGATGTTGGTCTATTCATCAGAACTAATTGGACACATGGGAATAAGTATGTGTAGCTATGCATAATCTCTTCCACTATGATAACTATGTTTGTGCCACCCTGAGTTACAATGGTGTTGCTTCTATAGAATAACATATAACACAATTTGAAATCCTTTAGAGTGTTGATAAAACCTTTTTATTGGAAATCTTATGGGTTCATGCATTTTAAGGTACTTTATGCACCTAGGCTAGGTCATGGTATATTAATAAAGATACTTGAGGAGAAATGAATACCTAGAATCACATCAAACATAGTGTGCTTACCACATTTGAATTTTCCTCACCACAAATAGATTTAAATTTGTCACTACAAGTAATCTATCATGAAGTTATATGAGATCATGCACCAATCAAAGACTACATATGACATATGCATGGAACACTTGAGGATAAATTTCCCATTTTACATGAAAATAATACTCTTATCATGGTTTGGTTAGAACTTGAATCTCAATTGAGAGATGTACATTGGGAACATATACGATAGGGAAAGTAAAAGTTGGTATATCAGGTTGATGACGTAACCAATTCTAATACACCATAGCCAAAATTCAACCACTTAAACATGTAAACAAAATATGGGGAATGTGAAGTTAGAGATATAATATAAATCAAGTAGAAATTGTACTCCATGCTACTTTAAATGATCTAGTAAAATATTGGGATGGAGGATGCACCCAAGATGGCCACTATGGGAATTATTGGTCTAATGTTGAATTAACCAAAAAATTTGAACTCTTATAGGGGTATCAAGAAATTTTACCATAAAACTACATGGAATGAAGGGAGTGCATCCATAATTGGAAAAGATGCACATCAATTTGATTTAAAGCATTTGAATAGTGAGAAAATTACAATATTGAATGAACCCAAATCTATGTGCTTAGGTTAAAGAGGAAATGGATAGCACATTGTATGTTGGAGTTATTACTCCCATTGATGAATCTAAATGTGTTAGTCCAATGGTGATCAAAATAAAAAAGGATGGTCACATTTACATTTGTGTGGATTATAGCCTACTCAATGTTGTATGTGTAATGAACCTATTCCTAACACCTTTCATTGAGGAAATTCTAAAAGGTGTTGCTGGGTGTGAGATCTACACCTTCATCAATGGATTTTTTGGCTATCACCAAGTAAAAAGTATTAAAGAAGACAAGGTAAAAACAACCTTTGTAGCTGAATGGGGTTATTATGAATATAATGTTATACTTTTTGGCCTCAAAAATGGAATGACAGTGTTATCATGCATCATTATGGAAGCCTTTAAGGATTTCATCCACAAGTTCCTTTAGGTGTACTTGGATGATTAGAACATGTATGGTTTAGTGCATGACCACTATGACAATATGTGCCTCATGCTTGAACATTGCCACTAGCTTCAAATTTACTTAAATTGAAAGAAGTGTTTCTTTAACACCCTATTTGGGATTCTGTTGGGACATATTATTTTATGGGATGGACTATTGGTGAATCTGACTAAAATTGTGGTCATTATCCATATCCCAAAACCAACCATTCAGTGCGAGGTCCATACATTTTTAAGTCATCTGGGATATTATCAAAAGTTTATTCAGGTTTATGCTAACATAAACACCTTGATGGAAGAAATACTCAAGTATAATGGCATATTATTATGGAGGCCTCAACACAAACAAGTGTTTGAGGCCTTAAAAGAGAAACTGGTGACTGCACCCATTCTCTAGTTCCTGAACTAGAACTAACCATTTCATGTACATGTTGATGCTTTAGGCATGGTAGTAGGCGTTATCTTGGCACAACCCAATGAGGGAAACCTTGATCATCCTATTTATTTTCTAGCCATAAGTTCGTAATAGTAGAATAGAAATACTCTACGATAGATCATGAGGCCTTGTCTATGGTTTATGTAATTCAAAAGTTTCACCAATACTTGTTGGCCACCCCATTTTTATTCTATACAAATCATGACAAACTCAAGTATTTGGTAAATAGATCAGTATTGTATGGACACATCTACTAATGGATTGTCCTCTTCCAAGAATTATAGTTTTATATGGTCATGAAACTAGGTAAAGTCAATTTTGGTCTAGACCACCTCTCATGTGTTTAATCTAGTGAACTAGCATATGCCATAGAAAATGATTTAATTGATGTATAAATTTTTAAAGAAAATGATTTATTTGATGTATAAATTTTTAAAGTTACACCTGTGCTTAAATAATTGGAGGGAATTAAATTTTTTCTTTTAATTGGCTCAGTTCCAATCCACCTTAGCACCCAAGAGAAAAGTAGTTAGTGGTCTATTTTGCCCTTTTAAAGATTATTAGAGGAGACTTGTATAAATTAGGGTGAAATGAGGTTTTATGAAGGTTCATAAAGCAATATGAAGGTATAAAAGTCATCCAAGAGGTCTATGAGGGTGTCACAGGAGGACATTATGTTGGTGATGTAATAATAAGAAAGGTTCTAATAGATGGGTTATGGTGGTCCACCTTATTCAAAGATGCCAAAGCTTATGCATGTCAATGTGATATCTATCAATGCATAGGTAAACCAAATTTAAGGGATGTTATGCCTCTCCATCCAATGCTTGCTCATAAACCTTTTTGAGAAATGGTCTATTGATTCCATTGGACCCATTTAGCCTATTATACGATAGACTAGTGCACATTATATCATTACTACCATGGACTATCTCACATGCTAGGTTAAAGTAGTGCCCACATAGGATTTTACTACTACTACAACTACCAAGTTTCTATGGGAAATATCATCACAAGGTATGGATGCCCCTTAAGTTTAACAAGTGATCATGGTACTCACTTTCTAAATGAAACATTATGAATCATCTTAACTAATTCATGATTGTGCATCATAAGACCACAACTTAACACCCTTAAAACACTGGCATAATTGAAGCCTTCAATAAGGTCCTCAATAATACACTGATCGAGATTTGTAACAATCAATTGTATTGATTGGGATGATTGAGTTTTAACCATCTTATGGGTATATTAGACCACATACAAAAGGTTGAATAAGAGTACTCCTTTTAATCTTGTCTTTGACACTAAAGTTATTTTACCAATGGAGTTTCGTGTTCCCTCTTTACATATTATGTTAATTATCATATTATATGATGAGGAGTCCCTAAAAACATGCCTAGATGCTCTACTTCAACTAGATGAAACATGTTTTCTCACACACTAGAGCTAAAGAGTTGAGAAGCAAAAACAAAAATCCTATCATGATCGACATATCAAAACCAAAGTTTTCCATCTGGTAGTCATGTCTTGGTTTATGATTTAAATTTTTCATGCCATTTAGGTAAACTATGGATCAGGTGGAATGGTCCTTTTATCATTCATGATATCCATCTAACAAGTGCTTGTAAGTTGAACAGATTAGATGGCTAATTCCTACCAGGCTATTTCAATGGTAGTCAGTTTTGGCCCTACCATTCTATTAGGGTAAATTTTAGTGGAAAATATTCATTAATTAATGAATATCCTAGTTTGGGGAATTTGAATTTGGTGATTTTTTTGAGTACAACATATGACCCATTCCCTAAAATTTTGGGATGTTATTTTTTTAGGGGTCAAATCGATAATGATTTACAATAATTATGAGGTTATCCATATAATTTACCCCATATATATATATATATATATATATATATATATATATATATATATATATATATATATATATATATATATATATATATATATATATATATATATATATATATATATATATATGTTTCCATAGGTCACCAACTTACCATTAAAGTAGCTTTCTTTACCGCTTTATGAAGATCTTGAGACTTGAAGTCAGACTATGTTGCCTGAATGATTTCAACCACTTGATCAAACTCTACTACTTGATAACATATGACCACCCATCAACAATACACCACCCATTGGTAACACTACATTTGGTAGTACAAAGTCTCATGATAATACTGACACCCAATAACTCTATGTCATGCAATAACAACCTGATGCCTGACAACACTATGTCTCATGATAGCAACTTGATGCCTGAAAACACTATGTCATATGATAGTAACCTGATGCCCAAAAACTCTATGTCACATGATAACAATTTGATGCTTGACAACACTATGTTGCGTGATAGTATCCTAGCACTTGGTAGCACTAAACTGCCTGATAGTAAAATAACATTTGACAAAACCATTATGACAAATCGGTAGTATTACATTACTTGATAGCATCCTACCTTAGTTACTATGGCATCAGGAGGTAATGGAAAGGGTAAAACACCATAATAAATACCAATAAAATTCAACATACTATCTTATTTTATAAACCCAAGAAAGAAGACTGCATAAACAACATGCACTATAAATACATGTAATTTTGAAACTTTTTTTTAAGAACATTAGTTATTTTTTAATTGTAGAATAATTTCAAAACCATTTCAATGTAGAAATAATCATGGGTAATGACACTATTTCATTAGAAAGAATTAATCCCAATAACTTCTCACCACCCAAAGATTTTATTAATAACATGCCACCACTAGAAGACATTCCTCTAGGCACTTCTCTAGAAGACACTCCTCTAGGCACTTCATAAGAGAATTGCAGTTCTCTTTAGACACCAAATTTTGTTGAAAATTATACTCAAAAAAGTCAATAGAGGAAGAGAAGTACATGGACAATAGGAAGGTCTTTTCAAGTTGATTGGGCTGCAAAATATCCATTTATATAACTTGTAGAACCATAAAATGGTAATGAACCTCCAATAGAACGTAAAGGTACAATTTTTAGTTGAAAATTTGGAAAAGAACACAAAATTCAACTTAAATTGGACACAATTGAGAAACATTATAGGAATGTGTGTGTGTGTGTGTGTGTGTGTGTGTGTGTGTGTGTGTGTGTGTGTGTGTGTGTGTGTGAGAAGCACCCAATTGGACAAATAACAAGAACATAGATGGGAAAATGGAGAAGAATGCATGCATGTAAGATATGCATGTGAATATGAAAATGATCAAAAATGACAAAAACATCTTGCTGAGAAAAGGGGAACAATCAAAGTGCAATTTGGAAAAGTTATGCAGTCTAATCTTAAAGAAAAATATGTATAGTTCTCTACTCCTTTCCACATCTTAAAAAAAGGTAGACCCATTTTTTATTTTCTAGATTACAAAATTTTATTTCAAAATATTGGGTTTCTAGATATTCCACAGTCACATTGTTTGGATAATAGTGCTTGGAAAATGGCAAAATGTCTAGCCATTGTTGAGAAGGAAGATTTGAAATAAAGTGTTAAAAAATCACTGTTTATCTCACTATCCATAAATGAGGTCACTACAATTGACAACACAACATGGGTTTGCATGTATGTGTATACTTTTGAAAAATATTCAAGGCAATCTCATCTTTTAGTTGTCCATAAAATGGTATAAAATTGTAATGCAAAAAACCTTCATAAATTGGTTGTATCTAATTTAAGATAGAGAAATAGGATGGATGATTATGTCATAGCTATGAAGTTGGTATGTGTTAGGTTATGGAGCTAAAAGCTTCAACCTTTGCAAACTGAGGAATAGATGGTTGCTGAGTTCCAGAGGAACCGGCATCGGCAGCAGGACCGACGTCGGCAGATACCAGAGCAAAGGCCACCGGCGACAGCAGGAAGTCGGCCGACGTCGGCAGAACCAGACAAGCAGGGACCGATGTCGGTCGCCTGTGTGTTCCAGAACTGCCTGTTTCACAGACAGTTAGTTAAGTGAACTAAGAGTTTGCATGTTGAGACCAGTTAGAGTCTTGGGCTGCGAGGATAATTGTCTAAATTAAGAGTCTAAGTTAGTGTTTGAGTTAAGGATCTATTTATAGACCCATTGGCATGTATTGTATAAGGCATGAGATAGAAAGGAAGACTTCCTTCTAGTTGTAAGATCTGTGAGTTGCAGGTTGTTGCAAGCTCATTGGTGATCTACATGTAAGTTTGGTCTTTGAATTGCAGGTTGCAGGTTCATGAGAGATCAGCTTGAAGTGCTATAGAGTGCTTGGTGTACCGGCAGGGTTATTACTGACTGGTTGGTGAGGTGAATACCAATTCTGTGTGTGAGTTGGTTGTTGGGACCGTTTTTTGTGTAGGAGAGTGTGTGTGAGAAGAATTACTGTACACTTGAGGTGTGGCGAATCTCTGTAAGGTGAAAGAGTGTGGCGGCTCTTTGATGTATTCTTTTCTGTATAGTGTTAATATAAGATAGTGTATTGTCTCTCATATTCTGTGCTATTGGTGAATTTTAGTTACTTGTGTTTTTGGTTATTTCCGCATATTTAATTGCTTATATTTGGTAATCATACTGTGCTCTTTCTGAGGAGCAAGATCCTAACAGGTGGAATTAGAACAGGTGTGTTTGTTCTTGATTTTATCTTCCACCTCCCAACAAGTGGTATCAGAGCTTTTGGTTGGGATACTAACATATTGGTGTAGATCTGGGTAGTGTGTTTTGATTACAGGTTACTCACAGGGTTTTTGTTTGAGTGGGAGTTGAGCAATGGCAGAAAATAGTCAACTACGAATGGAAAAGTTTAATGGCAAGAACTACCAATTATGGAGGATGCAGATTGAGGACTATCTGTATCAGAAAGATTTGTACTTACCGTTGGGTGGGGTTACTAGCAAACCCTTGGATATGAAAGATGAAGAATGGGAGGTTCTTGATCGAAAGGCTCTGGGATCTGTTAAATTGAGTCTTGCATCATCTGTGATTTCCAGCTTATCACAGTGTAAAACAATGGTGGAGTTGATGGAATCTTTGGCAAATTTGTATGAAAAACCCTCGGCTTCTAATAAGGTATTTCTTATGAAGCGTTTATTTAATTTGAAAATGTTGGAAGGTGGATCTGTTCATAGCCATCTTAGTGATTTCCATGGTTTGGTAAACCAGTTAAGTTCCGTCAATATTGTATTTGATGATGAAATTAGAGCTCTCTTAATCTTGTGTTCATTACCTGAAAGTTGGGAAGGTTTGGTAATGGCAGTTTCTAATACTGTGTCTCCTTCAAAAGTCTTAAAAGTGGATGATGTTGTGAGTGTAATCTTGAATGAAGAGATACGCAGGAAAAGCACAGGTAAATCATCTGGAGATGCTTTGAGTGTTGAAGGAAGAGGAAGGCCAAGAGAAAAGACAAAACGTGGGAGATCAAGGTCAAAGATAGGCAAGAGATCCAAGTCCAGGTATGGCAGAATAACCTACTGGAAGTGTGGAAAGCAAGGGCACTTAAAGAGAGATTGCAGATCGAGTACAGATCAGCATGAAGAACATGAAGAAGAAGCAGATGTTGTGGGTTACGTTGCATAGGATGCTCTGGTATGTTCTTTGGATAAAGTAGAATCTTGGGTATTAGATTCAGGTGCCTCTTTTCATGCATCCCCATATAGGGAATTTTTTCATGAGTATGTCGAGGGAGACTTTGGAGAAATTTGTGTAGGGGATGGAAAGCCTTGTCAGATTGTTGGCAAAGGTAAAGTGAAGCTGAATTTGCAGACAGGTGACACATGGGTGTTAAAGGAGGTCATGCATGTCCCAGTTCTGAAGCGGAATTTGATTTCTATTAGAAGTTTGGGTGAAGAGGGTTGCACAGTAACTCTCACAGCGGACTCTTGGAAGGTTACCAAGGGTACACTTGTTATAGCTAGAGGTAAGAAAGTAGGTACGCTTTATCTATCTACTTGTTTTACTGATTCTCTTTCTGGGTTATCTACTTCAGCTGTAGATTCAGAGATGTGGCTTAATAGGCTTGGTCACATAGATAAGAAGGAGATGCTGGTTCTTAAGTCAAAGAGTATGCTTTCAGATTTGGAAGGCATGGATCGTGGTTTCTGTATGTAGAAGAAGAAGGTGAGGTTTCTTGAGGAATCCGATGTTAGTGACAAGAATAGGAAAGCCTTGGTTTTCAAGGAGAAAGTGACGGACAGAGTTCAGCATAAGGTGCAAAGGAATTCTAAGCAGAGCAAGGGTGATTTGGACAAGGGTTTGATCCAAAAGGAGCTCGCAGGAAAAAGTCAGGTCTCACAAGAAAAACACAGAGACCGACGTCGGCAGGAAAACTGGCGTCGGTGTCCAGACAGGGACCGACGTCGGCTATGTGCAGCCCGACGTCGGTGACTCGAGGCAGACAGAGACCAGCGTCGGCCAGGGGAAACCGACGTCGGCAGGAAGGCAGTCGCAGGGAACCGACATCGGTCGGCTGTAGACTGAGATGTGACTGGCATCGATCACTGAGATGAATTTTGGGTGGATAGCGGGTTGTCATGGAGTCTCAAGCACCCATATGGAGGACTGAAGGTGTAAGTAAGTTCTTAAATTCATCATTTCCCTTCTTTACACTACTTGTTGCTCACTTATGGCATAGGACCAGGAAGTTGTTAAAGAAGCAGAATAGGTAGATCCAAGAAACAGTGGGAGCTTGGCATGGATGAGGATGTGATTCCTTGGAGGAGAACCAAACAGGTGTTTTGGGTAGAGTTGCCAGCTGGAAGTAAGCACTGAGAGACGAATGGATGTTCAGGATAAAGAAGAGCAGAAATGGATACGTGAGATGGAAGATCAGGGTATATGATCTTGTGTAAGCTGCAGGGCAATGGAGGTTTGATCATTGTGTTTCTCTTTACCAAGTTGGATAGTATTAGCTATACTATTCTATTTTCTGTATGATGTGCTTGTTGCAGGGCTACATATACAGGTATTATTGAACTAAAGGTAAAGTTAGTTCAGGTGTTTGTCATGGAGAATCTGGGAGCAGCAAGATTCTTTGGCATGAGTGCGTTCTAGAGACATGGAGGTCTTGTTGACTTCATTTTAGGATGATTGTGTGAAACCGGTTAGCACGCCGATGGTTAGACAGTTCACAGAATAGGTGTCTTGATTCACATAATGAGGTTGAGTGCATGGTATGTACTAAACCTGAGTTTTCCCAAGCAGTGGGAGTCATCACAAGTTGGAGTCAATCCGGGAGAGTAATACTGAAGGGCAGTTCAGTGGGACCAGCAGCAGGTGCACATGCTATGCAGGGTCAAGTTCTTTTTCTACATGGTTGTAGATGCGGATGTGGCAGGTAATTTGGATGACATTTTTTTACACCACGGATTTTGTGGTGGTTGATCTTCAAGAGTGATCTTGAGGAGGGATACATAGCCAAGGGAACAAACTAGATGGTGTATAGGTACAGGTACAGGTTGCAGCTATTTATCTCCAAGTGGGAGATTGTTAGGTTGTGGAGCTAAAAGCTTCAACCTTTGCAAACTGAGGAACAGATGGTTGCTGAGTTCCAGAGGAACCGGCGTCGGCAGCAGGACCGATGTCGGCAGATACCAGAGCAAAGGCCACTGGCGACGGCAGGAAGTCGGCCGACGTCGGCAGAACTAGACAAGCAGGGACCGACGTCGGTCGCCTGTGTGTTCCAGAACTGCCCGTTTCACAGACAGTTAGTTAAGTGAATGAAGAGTTTGCATATTGAGACCAGTTAGAGTCTTGGGCTGCGAGGATAATTGTCTAAATTAAGAGTCTAAGTTAGTGTTTGAGTTAGGGATCTATTTATAGACCCATTGGCATGTATTGTATAAGGCATGAGATAGAAAGGAAGACTTCCTTCTAGTTGTAAGATCTGTGAGTTACAGGTTGTTGCAAGCTCATTGGTGATCTACATGTAAGTTTGGTCTTTGAATTGCAGGTTGCAGGTTCATGAGAGATCAGCTTGAAGTGCTATAGAGTGCTTGGTGTACCGGCAGGGTTATTACTGACTGGTTGGTGAGGTGAATACCAATTCTGTGTGTGAGTTGGTTGTTGGGACCATTTTTTGTGTAGGAGAGTGTGTGTGAGAAGAATTACTGTACACTTGAGGTGTGGCGAATCTCTGTAAGGTGAAAGAGTGTGGCGGCTCTTTGATGTATTCTTTTCTATATAGTGTTAATACAAGATAGTGTATTGTCTCTCATATTCTGTGCTATTGGTGAATTCTAGTTACTTGTGTTTCTGGTTATTTCCGCATATTCAATTGCTTATATTTGGTAATCATACTGTGCTCTTTCTGAGGAGCAAGATCCTAACAGGTGGAATTAGAACAGGTGTGTTTGTTCTTGATTTTATCTTCCACCTCCCAACAGTATGTCTTAGCATTGATGGTGTATCAATGATGTAAGGGCATAGAAGTGGTCTTTGTGTTTGTCTTCAAATAATAGTTTCTCTATTTATGATTCTAATTCATTTCATGGCTCATAGGATGAATCTTGCATACAAAATTGTTAGCACATTTAGTAATGTCACAAAAGTGGAAGAGATTATTCGTGACTTGCATGCTTACATGTCAAGCAACCCAAAAGTATTTATGAAATTTTATAAATTTTCAATTCAGGTGATAGATGGTAAAAACTAATTAAGATGTTGAAACCAAATGGATTTCCATGTATGAACTTGCATGTCAAATTTTTGAGGAATATCCATCTTTGACAAGTTTTATGTATAAATATCATAGGGAAGTTGACAAAGCAAAAGATTTACAATGTCATTTAACATATTTTGAAACTTTACTCACATTACGCAGTAGTTTTACAATGTTGAGGGGAATCAACTATTTAATGAACATGCCCAATAGATATATATCTATATTGTTGACTTTATATGTTTGAAAAAAATGTGTATGTCAATCTTTAGATATATTATACATATGGATGAAAGATTTCATGGACCTATTTTTAAAACTTAGAAAATTTTGATAGATTTTCAAAATCTAGAGAGTTATTTGAAATTCAATATACATTATCATCTTTGTGTCATGTAAAATGACATTAAGATCCCAATGCATACATGCTTTATAAGACTTGAAGTTGTGGGAGTTGAACCTGAAGATGTACATATGACACATTTACTATATGATACTTTTTTATCTAAAACAAAAATTAAATAAAGCAAAATCTCACAAAGTTTATCCATTGAGATCAAATAATATTTTCAATGGGATGAGTTATTAGAGGGCATGGGAGTTATGAATCCCATTTTTTGGAACATTGTTAATAGTAAAAAATAGATCAATAGTTTATTTCAAAAATACATCGGTATAATTTTTTAGCATTTATATAAATGTGTAGATGTGAATGGAGTTTAGATTAATGGTATTTTAAATAAATAATTACTAACATCTCAGTTAACATAGTTTGGGATTACAATGATGGATCAATTTTAGTGTTTAAGTGACCCAATAGAAAATGGTGCCATTACACGGCTATAGATTTTTTTTATCTAAGTAGCATATTATAAGAAATTATTATTGAATATTTTAGATTATATAAACTTTTACATGTTATTATGTGGAAATTTTTTCTTATGATAGAGTAGTGGCAACATGGAGTTATCTAGTTGAAATAAGAGGCATGAGTAATACAACTACCAATATAGAGGATGCGAATACCAAGACTGAATATGACACTGACATGGTAGATGCAAATCACACTTATGATGAACAAGTTTCTTGAGGATTGTTTTAGCTTCCTGACTTTTAGTTTGATAGGTATAACAATTACTATTTTTAAAAATAATTCATATTATTTTATCTTCAAATATATTAAATTTTGTAATCTATTTCCTATATGTTATAATTATGAATCTTATTCAATACACTAAAATTAAGAAATGTATTTGTCCTATTACAATTCTATGTATTTCAAATAGTAATTATATAACCTTTGTAATGTAATTCATTCATTAAGAATCAATCATAATTATAATTAACATTCTATAGAGTATTTCATTATAGCATTCATTGAAGCATACAAGTCTTATGTGTAGACATGCAGAGTGCACCATATGACACCAATTATCATGCCATTGAAACTCCAATTATTAAGATTTATTGTTTTCTTTATCTTAATTATCTATAATAGTAATTTGGAAAGCCTATACATAGATTCAATACATGCATAAGTGTTGAACGAAAATATAGACAAATATTTTAATCACACCAATCTTATTATATATATTTTTTACATTAGAACCATCACACAAATATATAGAAAATGTTTTTCCTATAGTTGGGGATCACATATTTCCAAATCCCATTATTCCACCACAATATCCACATATCCTATATATATTATATTGTTCTTACATAACATTATAACTATAAATAATATCAATATTTTAATTTTGTAACATTGCCTCTACAATAGTTTAGATTGATGAATATTTAAACAATACATTCAACCATCACTTTTTCAAATAATACAACTACTACAATAGTATAACTCCATAGAATATATAAACTTGACCACAATACATTGTAAATATTAAAATTATATACCCACAGTATTGGAATAGCTGTAAAATATCATTGACATTATAAACTCTATTGAATAAAAAGTGTTTTTGAAACAAACATGATATACACTATTTGAAACATTATAAACTATCATTTTGAACATTATAAACTATTTTAAATAAATTAACATTTATCTAGAATAGACTCTACACCCACTTGTTGCTTTCTATCACCCTCCATAAAAACCCCACTGTCTTAACCTACTTGTGTATCCTCCATTATCACTCCTTCCTTCTCAAGATCCTCTACAATAAAATTGATATTTGCAAGATTTACCCTCTCCTCATTCATTTCATCACCACTTGAAAGAATATTTGGATATTCATCTATTTTTTAGTTCAATAAAATGCTTGGATCCATCCCATACTATTTAATTATTTTCTTCAATTTGTTGTTCTATTTATTTAACAAAACAAGCTTTTCCTTGAATGCAATCACTGAAATGATACTTTTGCAAAAAAAATTCAAATGCACATTAAGAAGATGTGCTTCTTGATTAAAATTTTCATATTTTTCTTATAGTTAACAAATTATATAAGTGTTAAGCACATATAAAGCTTAATAATTGAAATACACATTATAGATAATGAAAACTTACCACAACGTTTTCCTTCTCTGCTTGTACAATGGTAACAAGGTTTATATCTCTAGCCCATTTATTTAAATAGGCATGGGCTTATCCATTTAAATTTTCGAACCTATTTATCATAATCCGTAAAACCCTATCATTGTAAACATTGTTAACATAAATTAATCTAGATTGAGCTTGCTGGAATAAAATGTCAATCTTTGAGGGTTAATTTTGAACAAGTGAAAACAAATTAACTTTTTGGGAGTGGTTATGATAATGGGAATTTATTTATTTGATAAGTGTCTTTTCCCTTATCTCCCATTGTTTTAAATTATTAAATTACTCAATAACACCCTCCCTTAGATTAGCAAGAAATTTTTCTAAAACTAGATTTTCTAATGAAAAATTAGTGATGGAATCATCAGAGACATTTAATTTATCAATGTGGGGTGGGGTAGCTGGGGAATAGGTAGCCATAAAAGGTAATTTTGTAGGCACATTAACAACTTAAATAAAATCATGTGGATTGAATCCACCATCAGTCAGGGCCCCACTTTCGATCCCAATAAACTCTTCATCCAGATCAATTTGTTGTAAACATGTCAAACCCTGTACACTAAAAATGCCACCAATAAAGAAATTTAGGAAATCAAAAATTTATAGGGTTCATCTATTCTGTGTAGGGAGGGAGATATTATTTCCTCTTCTCTGAGTCTAGATGGGTAGTGGGGGTGGTGGAATACTTCTTGGTCTATTCATAGATGTAAGGTTGACTGCAAAACAAAAAATTATTCAAAATAGATAAATTCAAAAACATAATATTTAATGCAAATTCAAATTGAATATGTTATTACACGTAGTTAGGGTGACTGCCTCTTCCATTTTGATTGTGCTTGTTAGAGTTTCCTCTTCCCCTCTTATTATCCTTATGGGAGTTTCCTCTTCCCATCTTATGGTCCTTGTGGGAGTGACAGTGGTGGTTTCACCTGTAAAACAAGTAAATTATCTAGTTAATAAAATACTCAATTTTAAGAAACTTCAATTCAAAAAGAAATTTGTAAGGTAACAAACATTAATCATATTTGTGAGATGAATCCTCAAAGAAAATAATTCAAGAGTCAATTACATAAATAAATATAAAAAATAATATGAAAAAGATTTTTTCCATTAAATAATACAAGAAATAAACATTAAAGGACATTTTGGGGAACCTGGAAGTGGAGACAAAACAAAATCACTTCTTGGGTGTTTGGAAATTTAAAATGAATTGAATAAAGACTCTATGGATTGGGTATCACTAGAGCCCTCTAAAACACACTAACCTTTCGACACTACCTATTTTATTATGACATATGTATTCACTCTTACCTATAACAATTAACAGTGTATAAAGTGAGAGAGGTGACTATTAATAAAACTAAACCTACCTCTTGTTCCTTGATAGATAAAGCGTTAGCTTTCATTTTTTGATGGAGGGTAGTGGGAATTGTTGTATTCTATATATCATATAAGTCAAAATACAAATCCAAAATATAGTTAGAGGATGAAATGGTGCAAGTTTATTTTAAAAATGAATAATTTAACTCAACCCTAATCTTGATAGATATAACCATGTACCATCCACATACAACCCCTGATAGAGAATGAAAAATATAGTAAATAGCCCAGAAAGGAATGTTTGATGGTTTTCCCTATAAAACAATTTTGGATTGGAAGAAATACATAATAGATTTGAAAAATAGATTAGCAATTTTTTCAACCAAAATTCCCCTTCGATTTTGACTATCTATAATGAAAATAGAAAACATGAAATTGCAATTAGGACATCAAACTAATTATAATAAATGATTTAAAAAAAATTAAAAATGTTAATATCATTAATAAATCTAACACTTACCAGTTGGGTCTATGGCCACTTTGTAGACTGGCTCCAAGTAATTTTTGTCAACATCATATAATAAAACCTTGGTGGTAATAGGGCTTGCATTTCAATGTGGAAAGCCTATTATATTGTGGATATCCAATAGAGAGGTACCAAAGGATATTGATTTATTATTAAATTAAATGTAGAAATGGGTCTCAATTTGGTTATAGTAGGCAACCAAAGATCATAGTAGGTTATTATTGATTGTTGTGTCATATTGAGGCATCTACATAAGGCCTCTAAGTTCTATTGATCTATCTAATCTACATAGGATTTTGATTGCTCCACCATTTGGATGAAGTTCAAACATAATATATTCTTGAAAAATAAGTTTTTGGTCAACCCTATTTTAGTTTTCTTGGATCTAAAACCCATTGAAACTTCACTATAGAGTTTGAAGTTGTATTAAGTGAAGACTGAAAAGAAAAGGTAGGATGAGAAAAACCTTAGAATAAAGTTTGAAAATGAGGGAAATGTGGGGGTATTTATAATCCATGAGGGGAATTAGAACAACAAGTTGGTATGACTAGTGAGAGATGGGAGTAGACTATCACTCAACAGTATCAGGTTGCATGATGGTATAGTGCTACCTAATAGTAAGATGCCATGAAATAACATGGTCTCATATGGTAACATGATGTCGTATGACATCATGGTGCCATTTGGATGCATGGTGCTGGGTGGTTGCATGTCACCACATGATAGAATGGTTACAGGTGGAAACATGGTGCTAGGTGGAAGTATGGTGTTGGGTATAAATATAGTGTTTGGAAATACATAGTGTACTTAATATTGTGTACATTTCTATGATCATGTAGCATTATGCTATCAAGCAACATTATGCCCCCATATAATATCATCCACCATGTGACTTCATACCACTGCATGATAATATGGTGTCAAGTGGAACCATGCCATTTGGATACACCATGCTATTGGGCAACATCAACTTATTTATGTGACTTGACACTACCACATGACAGTATGATACCAGGTGATGCCATGTTGTTTGGAGATAGGATGCACATGATAACATCCTATCTCCAAACAACATGGCATCACCTGGTATCATATAGTCATGTGGTAGTGTCAAGTCACATAAATAAGTTGATGTTGCCCAATAGCATGGTGTATCCAAATGGCATGGTTCCACTTGACACCATATTATCATGCAGTGGTATGAAGTCACATGGTGGATGATATTATATGGGGGCATAATGTTGCTTGATAGCATAATGGTACATGATCATAGAAATGTACACAGTACTAAGTACACTATCACCCCAACCAAATGTTATTAGGTAGTTTCATAGAAAATAAATAAAGTGATTTTACCCCTCCTCTACACACTTGGATTCACTAAGGCTATGAATTTGATTCACCTAAATAAACCTAGGGGGTTTCCATCATGGCCTCTTAAAATTAACTTTGTATTCTATATAATTCTTCCATACACTAAATAAGGCATATGACACTCTTTTAGCTTAGGACTTAGTTTAGTTTTAAAATAAGCATATAATTGGTTGTATGCCTTTTGTAATTTATTTTTGGCACTTTTTGATTATATTTGGTATTTATCACTCTATTCCTCTTTCTTTCTTGACATAAATTTCACTAATTTATGACATGGAGGACCACAAACTTTTTTAAATATGGGGTAGGTTTTAAGGGTGGATAAGCTACTTAAGCTAAAAGAATGGAAGAGTAGACACACAACATAAGTGTGTAAGAGGAGGCACATAAAGGAGGTATTCAAGAGGGTCACATAACCCAAGAATGAAAAATGAATATTACAAAGGAAACACTATTATAAAAATGGGTTAAAATAGAAAAGGCAGTTTCTCACAAATAAACTAGGAAATTTGATTTTTTTACAATCAACATGCTCTTTGAGAAAGGTGAAAAAAATTGAAGAGAAAGGATGAGACATGAATTTATTAATGACATAATGGCATAAATAGAAAGTGTGTCAAATATATGCCAAGGCATCAATGTTTGAGGTATTAGTGGTTGAATTAATGGATGACAATGTGGGGGCGTTAATGTAAAATATTTATTTGCCTATAAAAGACTCTCAGACATTCCATTTTCATTTTTATTTAAAACTTATAATTGATTGTAGAGCTCAAACAAATCATGAAAAATAAACAAGAGAAGGTGACTTCATAGTATTTGTAGTGACAAAATTTGAAGCAAATATTATAGTCAAGAGCATTCAACAGGAGAAGTGACAAATATATCAAAGGAGTAGGTGTGAGGGAAATTTAAAGTTTTAGGTATCAATTCTTCCATTAGAGGAGGTCGAAGTAAGAAGATGAATTATTTTAGGTCTATAAAAAGGTATAAAAAAATATTCATTTAGAAGAGTTGGTTAGCCATGTGTTAACATTTAGGGACCCCAATTGGTAATGCAACCAAAGTAGAAGGGCAGGAAAAAAGATCCACTACCAGTCATTCTCAAAGTAGAGGAGTGTGAGGGCATAAAAAATAAATTAATTATTATTTAGGAAGAAGGATCTATTATACATGATGCATGAGTTGAGGACCTCAAAAAGATGGTAAAAGAGACATTTAGTGGAGATACACCATAAATGGCACATGTGGGAAAGAAGGCTGCTACAACACCACCACCCTCTCCTATTTTAATCAAGGAAATTCAACACCCAAAGACAATTTTGCATGTGGATTATTGGTAATCTAAGGTTTCCACCTATTAGGTCCTTAATTAAACTCATTACTAGACTAGAAATGAAGGTGACTTATAATAGGACTACTGGGTGGAGAGCTATAACACCAAGAATAAGATCACCTACAATCTCATAGTATATAAATTACTAAAGGATGTGGAGGTGATATAACTCTTCCAACTACCATATTTCTGGAAAGCATAAGAAGAAGTTCATTTTATAATTTCATGTATTCATGAAGACTACCTCTTCTTTGTTGGGTGTAGAATAAGGATCACCCCTAAATGTATTAGTAAATTAACTAGGTTACTATGTTCTAAAGTTGATTTGGTGTAGATCTTGAGGATTAGGAAGTAATTGATAGAATGACGATGGTGCTGAAATATAAAAAAGAAGGCCACACCATATATATCATGAGCATTTATGATCTCATAATTTGAGTAACTTCACTCTTGTCTATGGCCAAGCTAGGGGTGTAGATAGGTTTAAGGAGGTAGATATGGCCCACATTAATGTCATTAGCCAAATATCCAAGGGGAAAAAGTACAATTAATCCTTGTACTTTGATGAGAAAATTGAATAAGATGAAAAGAAGGTGCATTGTTTTATTGAACTGCAAGTTTCCTTGGGGTGTAATTTTATTGTTTTTGGTTTTTGATGAGATTGGCCTCTCAAAGTTTTTTGGTAAGAAAATGAAGGGGGTTTACTCACTAGAGCATAAGTCCCATACCAAAAGGTTCAAACAATTAACATGCCTTGAGACCATCACACCCTCCTACAAAGCAAAGATGAATGGTTGGTTTGATGACACTAAGGAGGCATTTGGGAATAAATGACACATACCAAAGGAGTTTCCCACACATATTGGAATTTATGCTGAGTTTGATGTAAAGAAAAATTATTATCTCATGTGAATCTGAATGGAAAGCATTGACAACTTGTTAGGATATCTCAAATTTCTATACACATTCAGTACTAGATATTTTATGAACTATGTAAATCACATTGTAAATGTGTACCTTATAACTATTTATGTAGATAAGATTGATATTGAGATTCACACTCTTAACAATATTTATGTCTATCCAAGGAGGCAATAATATATAAAGAAGAATGAGATTGATAATACTGATATCAACCCTTACAAGATAGTCATGTAAGGGAATATTTAGATGATATTCTATATGTGTACGCCATGAAGAAGAACATCAAGAAGCCAAGAGGTAAAAAAGGAACCATTTCCCCCTTAATTGTAAACATGCACAGAGGAAAAGGCATAAATAAAAGAAATTGTTTATTGAACAAAGTACCTTTGTAAACTTATTAAATGAGATCAATGGAACTAATAATTTGTCTATGAATCTTGATATTTTAATCTCTTTAGTGTTAATTATACTTTTATGATCCTAGATAAGTACATGCACGATGTGAATGCATCAAATGGCTAACTCTAGAGTGATTTTTGTAGTAATAATGATTAAAAGTGTTAACTCAAGTACCAAAGTAAGAATTATCTAATCACTATCATGTGACATAATCAACAATATATAATCTAGTCTACATACCTTGGGTGAGCACATGAGGTCACTTATGTGATATGTCGGCACACTAGCATCTTAGTTTTTTCCTCCTTATAGGTACATGACTAGTACTTAGTCATATGAAACTAAGGATAAAATAACCACAATACTCAATTTAGGATTTTGTTTTTGTGGTAAATCTTCATTAATTCACAAATATTCCATTTTTTGAATTCAATATTTGGTATTTTTGGGGTAGCTAACAATGGGAGATCACCTAAAATTTAGGGTATAATTTAAATTTAAGGGTCATCTCGCCTACTTTTTAAAATATAATTTATACTATGTATGTCATCGACACGAAGAATACTAATTTGGGGGTGTTTACCACTATATATATATATATATATATATATATATATATATATAACTTTATGTAACTAGCAAGTGGTTGAATGTAGCTAGGTGTCAGATGATAGTAATCAGGTATGGGATGACACCAACCTAGTGCTAGGTGATGATAGTAATCAAGTTTTTAATGACAAAAAATATGTATTTAATGATATAATAAGATGTTAAATGATCACAACCAGTCATCATCCATCTGCAAGTGCAATATCAACTCCCCAACTTGTTGAGGCCATAACTTTTGCATACAGACTCAAATAATAATGATTTTTTTAAAATTGCATAAATTTTTGAGAGGAATCAAAATACACACTAATATTTAAGTTTAGGAAACGTTTTTAAAAATATTATTGATTCTCCATGCTCTATCACTCGATTTACCTACATAGTTAACCACTTAGATCCATGGATAAATAGATGATGCAATTAGGTGACTACATTTTATAGTTAGATGACTGTATGATGTATTTAAGTGACTACATGATGCATTTGGGTGACTTTATGATGTGGTTAGGTGACTGCATGATGTATTTATATGGTTGCATGATGCAGTCACCTGACTACATGATATATTTAGATGATTGCATGGTGTTTCCTCATAATTTGTCATGTGTCACCTCATAATTCATATAGAATATTATATTCCTTCCAACTTGATTTGCCACCATTATGAAACTAATTCACATAGTGACCTCTAATTTTTTTAATTATAGGCCACTAAAATTTTCTTTGACTTAATTATTACAAGTACTTAAAGTTGAGATGGCCAAATATCTAATGCCCCAATTTTATCAAATAATCAAAATGAGAACCAAGAGCATGAAGATATTGGGAGTGATAAAAAATATCAAATTTATATAGGTGGGCCACATCATTAGCTTTTATAGAAGAAATAATCATTACATGATCTTACAAGTCTCTGACAATAGCATTGGGTGGATAAATTTACACTATTATATCTTTGTGGGAATGACCAATCTAATAAATGGATATAATATTCACTAAGATATCAAGTACATACATGACATACTTTACTTCTCCATCATGTAAGTCAATAGTTCTGGATCCTAATATTGGTGTAACATCAAGAACATAGATTAGTCTTGTTAGTAGAAATGGAAACACATTAAAATGATACCTAATATATGTAATATTCCTCAAATTGAGCTAAAAGGAAATGAAAGTGAAACATACCATTGACATACCTTGACTTACCTTCTTATTGTATGATTTTACTTGGAAGGGATGGGTTTGTAGTTGTAAATACTTGAAGATTGCATAAACCAATTTGAGAAACACTTCTCCTTGCTAGATTGATGTTTGTCTTGGATGGTTGGATGTGAGGATTTAAGGTTAGTTGATAACTTGGGCAGTACTTCATTGCATGATTAATATTATTTATAATGGAGGCAAACCTCTTATATATATATATATATATATATATATATATATATATATATATATATTGAGTGATTAAGGATGGTTGATTTTGGATTGAGATATATGGTGGAGGATTGGTCTTCCTCATAAATGAGAGGAGTTGGAAAAATAAATGGATCTTGAAGTTTTTAAGGCCTTAGAGTAATGAGGCATGGACCATGCAATACTTTGGAGTGATAGAGCATGGTCCATGTAAGACTTTGCTTAGAGGTTTTCCCCCTTCATGCCTTATGATGCTATGATCTGTTGATTTGAGGGTTTATTGGATTTTATTGATTTTAAATAAAAAGGATATTCTAAAATCCATGGATTTTTCACTTTGGATTAGATTATCCAAATCAAATGATTTAATTATCTAATTTAATCATGGATTTGACTGTGATAATTTTTGTAAAGTCTTAGATCAAATGTTTATCCCATTTAATTGATCAAGAGTGACATTTAAAAAGGGCTAATTGTGAACTAGGAATTTGACATAGAGGGGAGGTTAGTCTTGTGTTAGTCTCATAAAACAAATGAAATTAACAGACTAATGTCATAACACATATATCCTAGACACTAGGGAGAGCTTAGGTTATAAAAACTAAATGAAAGAACAACAAAAACATAAAATACATAACTATTTTACTTTCCTTGGAGCTCTAAATGGCCTGTTGAATGGCTTGCTCAACTTGTTCATTAAGAAGCCTTTGACAATGGAGGTTGCTTGGCTCCTTCTCTCCTTGGCACCTTGGCTTGTGATGTTACTTGGCTTAAGATTTGGTCATGATAACACTACTTGAATTAATTATATGTAGCAAATCCTACATAATAAATCTACAATATCCAATCTTATAAATGAAGGGGTATGGCCTTGTATTTATAGCCTTAGGAATTAATTCTCACCCAAGGTGAGTTAAGGTTAAGTTTAGGATTGAAATGGGTTCAAAATAAACCTAGGTGAGTTAAAACTAACTCCAGTAGAGTTAATACTTTTCAATTAATTATGATTTACAATTACAAGGCATGGCTCTCAAATTAGATAGTTTAGGATATTTTTAAAGATCTTGACAACTCATAAAGGAAATGATGAAAGGCTAGGATATTTTGAATTTCCTTTTTTAGATATTCATTAATTACAAATAGATAATTCAGCTAGGCATTTAATCTTGTTTAATTTATTAATTGATTTAGATTATCCTTTTATCTCTTTCAAGATTTATTCAAGTGTGCAAGTGCCCCACTTAATAGGACCATAGGCCAAATTGATAGTTGTGATTCTGCAAGGTGATTAGGGATGAATCTATGATAGGTTATTGTTGAATACAGGTTAGTATCCCAAATAGGGATGCCTCAACATGATCCTGAGCTTTAATAAATGATATGCAATACAATTTGGAATGCTTAATGATTCTTAGGATTAATTTATAATGGTTGGTAGGAATCAATCTAAGTATAGTTAGAAAATAGTTGTGGCCAATTTTAGGTGTCTACAATTTTCCCTTGTTTGGGAAGGCATTAAAATCTATAGACACATTAACATCTTATCAAAGAACATAAAGGTCCTATATGCCTATGACTTCAAAAACAATGGATGAGTTGTAGATGCCCCCTTGAGGGAGAGATTGGAAAAAGGGTTAGTGATCTATCCCTCAAAAAGAAGAAATGATGGGATCAATGAAAGATAAAATAGATGGAAGAGACTGATTTGCTAATGGAAATTATAAGTAGTGTTATATCAAACTACCTCAATTAGGTAGAAAAATAGGATGATTTACCCACATGAAATTATAATCATCAGCATAGGTAGAAAAAAAGCTATTGATTTGCCCAAAGGCAGTTATAATCATTGAAAAAAGGATTAGGGTAACAAGAGAATGATTTGCCCAAAGGTGGTTGGTATCATTAAATAGGGAAAATAATAATTTTTCCACATGTGACTATAATCACTGGTAAGATAAAAACATGCCCCAATTGGGAGAATAAAGATAATGGTTTTCCTAAAGGTGGTTATAAGCATTATCACAATGAAAATGTGCCCTAGTTGGGTAGAAGGAAGATAATGATTTGCCCAAAGGTAGTTATAATCATTGGCTCTATGGGTGGGATGATACATAATGAATTGTCCAAAGGTATATATAATCATTGGCATCACCAGTGGGATGAGATATAATGATTTTCCCATAGGCAGTGATAACCATTGGTACCATGATGATGGCAAATGGGTATAGAGGAGAAAGATGAACTCAAGCAACATGCTAGTATGGAGATGCACATCCTAACTATCAAGGATTAAAATTCTTGTATGTTTTAATTAATCTATATGTGGGAAATGATTTGGATATATCAATAATTTTTTAGGTGCCAAGGAGAACTTTCACAGCTATGGTGCTTGTAAGACTTCTTGAGCTAAGTGTTGTTGTAACATGTGACAATAGACATCATGATATAAAATTCCATGAAAACTTATCCAAAATATGCATAAGGACTGATATACTATCCAATACTCAATTGAAAACAATACACCAATGATAAAAACTAGGATGACAATGTTGGTGAATGAATATGGATGGATTCAATAATAATGCACAAAGAATCACCCAATGAACAAACCTAGACTGAATCAAGGCATAAAAAGAAAAAAAATAGGTAAACAAGCAAACAAAAAAACAAAACATGAAGAAAATAAAGAAAAAAAAAATAAAGAGAAATAAAATGAAACAAAAACAAATAATGGTTTAGTATAATGTTAGCACAAACAAAGAACAAACAAGATGATGAACATTACCCCTAAGCTAAGGAGATAACAAGATAAACATACAAAAATGGGGGAATAGAAGAAAAGGAAGGGGGTGGTTGAGTTGACTCTAGATGCAATAGGAAAGTGGATAATGCCTCCATAGTTCCATAGATGCAAGGTCCAACATAAAATTCAATCCAAATATAGTTCTCCCAAGATATAGGGTAGAATAAAATGATGATCAATAAAACATGATTTATGTTGTAGAGGAGTATGAGCATGGGCTCACAAAATGATGAAAGCATGGGACACGTGGCCAATAAGGATGGGGAAACTAAATGAAAATTGGTTTGTTGTGATATAACTAGGGATCCCAAAATCCTTAAGTCAAAGAAGTGGTAAAATTTTAGGATTTTTGAGATCTATTTACAAATGTTTTTGAAAATTTCAAAGCATCTCAACTCTAGAGATAATAATGAGATACTAAATGGTCCAACTTGAAATATGGAAAGAACATTCAAACTTAAAATTGCTTATAAAATGGTGAGAGCATGACAAAGGGGTGACTAAGCTGAGCTCAATGTGAATCGAGTGCCACCTACATAGTCCTAGGATAGGACCTCAATTTACTATAGTTTTACCTTATAATGAAGGAATTTGACTAGGTAGAAGCCAATTCATTAACTAGGCAAAGAAGGTAAATGGCACAGTATGACATAAGAATGGCAAATTAGTACTTTAAGGTAGGATAAAAGTGTTTTTTTATTTACCCATAGGTATTTGTAATTAGGAAATAACAACATAGGTCAATGATACTAATTTACTCATAGGTGCTTATAATTAGTATCATGATGGTGGGATGAAATAAGGAATGAAGGATGAAAGTACCAAACCACTATCATACTACTTCAAAATATGACCTCTATCTAGAATACTAAAACAACTATTGAAATGTGATTTGAAACTTCTTGCTAAAAGTTCTCATAGAACCAAGTGAATGGAACCAAGGTCAAAAGGTTGGGTAGGGAGGGGTAAAATAGCCTGGTCAATAGGAAAGGTATGGTGGAATGGTATATGGTATGGTACAAAGAAGAATGCCAATATTATGGTAGAATGGAAATGAGCCTCATAGATAATACATCAGGTCTCTCAAGCAAGGTAACACATGAGGTGTAGAATGTTAATTAGCTCATCAAGTTCATCCTCATCTGGTGTAGTGAGATATATGCTTTGGATCCATAATTTACCATAATGATGTATGGGCCTATCTAATTGGGTTTTAACTTGACCTTATGTTTCTTCTTGGTTTTGGTATTATTTTGGTTTTCTTTGAGAATAAGATCACCATGTTTGAACTCTTTATGTTTGACCCACTAGTTGTAATGGCCATGGAGTCGATTCTGGTATGCTTGAAGGTTATTGAATGCAACCATGAATTTCTCATTAAGTAACTCTATCTCTTTTAGGTGAGATAATAAATAATATTCATCATCTAGGACATTCTTTAAAGATATGCGTAAAGAAAGTAACTCAACCTCAATGTGAAGAATGACCTCAATGCCATAAACTAGGGAATATGGAGTGGATCTTATTGGGGTATAGTAATTTGTGTGGTATGCCCAAAGAGTGAAAAATAACTGGAGGTGCCAATCATGGCCAATATAATTGATAATATTCTTAAATATGTTGACAATGGTTTTGTGGGATGCTTCTTCTTGGTTGTTACCTTATGGGTAATAGGTGGTAGAAAAATGTTGAGTAATTTTGTACTCAAAACATAGTGATTTAACATCCTTATTATTAAATGATCCACCATTATTAGATATAATCTCAAATGGGATACCATAGTGGCATATGAGATGATTGAATATGAATTTGGAATTTTTTTTCCAGTCACTAAGTGAGGGGTATAGCTTCAACCCACTTAGTGAAATATTCAGTAGCAGTATTGATATGTTTATGGCCATCAAATGAGGTAGGGATTATCTTTCCAATGAGATCAAGGACCCATGTAGAAAATGGACATGGTTTAAGCATTGGTTTCAGAGTCTTGGTGAGGGAATGAATCAAATTAGCATGATTTTGACATTTGTCACACCTTTTAACGTAAGCAACTGCATCTACATCTCTAGTTGGCCAATAATATCTATTATATAAGATTATTTTGGTTAGGATAACCTTGCTTGTATGGGGTCCACATATTCCTTCATGAACTTATCATAACACTAATGTTGATTCTACTAAATTTAAATAATGGAGAGTTCCATCAAAGCTACAATAGTAAAGGGATGGTCTAAGTATGGTATATTGTGAGGCATGGTAAATAAAGTCCTTGGATTATTTATGTGATAGGTCTAGTGAGATAATGTGGTCATGAAGGTAGGTATAAATGTCTAAATACCATATAGAGTTGAGACCAACAATATAATAGATTATTGCAATGGTTGAAGGTTCATGAGTTGGCACTAGAAGATTTTCAACAAGGAATTGATATTATTTTGCCTTGTCAGTATGATGAATTAAAGATCTAATGGTGGCCATAGTATTTTTTATTTTATTATTGGCCCTTGGAATGTGTTCAAACTATACATCGATAATCTATTGTTTGAGAGTGTCAACCATGGCCTTGTATAACACTAGTTTGCCATCCTTGATTTGAAAGTGGTCTGTAACGTGATTGATGATTAACTAAGAATCACCATAAACCTTGAGATGTTGAATATTCCATTATACTACCTATTGAATCCCTGTAATAAGTGATCCATATTTGGACACATTATTGGTATAAGGAAAGCTGATATAGAATGATTTAGGGATAAGATCCCCCCATGTTGTAATAAATAATAAGCCTTCCTTTAATCCATGTGATATGAATGATGTATCAAAATATAGCTTCTAGTGTTGCTCCTCAAGAAGTGTTTTAATGATGGTCATAATAGGCTCATATGGGAATTAAAATGTTAGAGGTTTTGTATATGCAAGGGGAGATTCAATGAGCTAATCTACAAGTACTTGTTGTCCCTTGATGGCCTTCCGGTTGACGTATTTGATCTCAAACTTATTGAGAAGCATGATCCATTTAGACATATGGACTTGTAAATCTATTTTTGATAGTAGAAACTTGAGAGGATCTAATTTTGAAATAACTATGGTCTTGTTGTTTAACATGTAATTTCATAGTTTTTGAGCTATAAAGACCATAACTAAATAGGATTTTTCAATGGGCATATAATTATGTTCATACACAACCAGTGTATGACTGAGATAGTACACAATGTGTTCCTTTTCATTATCATTATGTTGAGCTAAATTTCCCCTAGGTATTTATCTATGGCTGATAGGTACAATAGGAATGAATTTCCTAGCATATGTGGCAATAAAATAGGTGAATGTACAAGATAATATTTGAGGTGTTGGAAGCCTTTTTAGCATTCATAATCCCAATTAAATGTGAAACCCTTATTCAATAAGTGGGTAAATGGATGACATTTTTTATAAAATTGAGAAATGAAGCATCTGATATATTAAATCTTGCCTTGTAAACTATGAAGTTACTTCAAATTGGAAGGTGATGGTATTTTGGTAATAACTCATACTTTGGTAAGATTGACTTTAATTCCTTTATGAGACAGAATGAATCCAAGTAATTTTCTATAAGTAACACTAAAAACACAATTCTTAGGATTGATTCTGACTTTATATTCATAAAGCCTCTCAAATATTCTCCTTAGTGCAATTGAATGATCAACCTTGGTCTTTGATTTTCCCAATATATTTTTGACATAGTCTTTAACAATGTCATGCATCATATCATGAAATATGATGGTCATGGACTTTTGGTATGTGGCCCCAACATTCTTGAGACCAAATGGCATAACTTGATAATAAAACATTACCCATGGAGTGGTGAACACTACTTTATGTTGGTCTTCTAGCACAATCTAGATTTGGTTACATCCTAAGAATCCATCCATTAGTGAAATCATTTCATACCCTGATGTGGAGTTGATAATCATGTCAATGTTTGGTAGAATAAAGTCATCCTTAGGGTAGGCCTTGTTTATGTCTCTAAAATTAGTGCAAATTTAGATTCCTTCTAGCTTCTTATAGACTGGAAAAACATTTGAGATCCACTCTATGTAAATGATTGGTCTAATAAATATTGCTTCTAAGAGTTTTTCCAACTCCTTCTTTACTAGTACAATGATGTGATGATGAATTTTACATAGTTTCTATTTCATGGGTTTAGCATCATGATATATAACAAGATGGTGTACCACCAAGGTAGGGTCCAAACCTGACATGTCAAAATATGCCCAAGAAAATATGTCAACAAATTCCCTCAAGAGGGATATAAAGATGTTGCATTCCTCCTCAGTGAGGGATACCCCTAATTTGATCCATTTCAGGTTATCTAGAGTCCTGATGTTGACTTATGTATTGTCCTTCCCAAGAAGAGTTAAACCATCTTCTAGAATGGTTGGCAAAGATTTGAATTGTCCTACAATGATAAAGTCCTCTTTTTGGAATGGATCTTCAAGTTACCCTAGGCAAGATGAGTAAGAATATCCCAATGGTAAGTATGGCCATGTGATAAACATTTTTGGAAACTTTTGAATGATTCAGTTAAAGGCATGTTGCTCTTCATAACTGAACTCAGACCAAAAAATAATTTCATCATTGGTGGTATCCTAAGCTATGTTTGAGGAAAGGTAAACACCCCCATCTAATGGTGCCTAAAATATGTTTTCATCAGAAGACTAGCATTTCTATTTACTTTTACCCTGGTCCAAAAGTGACTCAAAGAGGTTTTCACTTTAGGACCTTAATGTTTTATTTAATTATTTGTGGCTAAAGGTGTTCATCCCTTCTATAAAATAGGTTGCAAGATCCATTTTGATTGAGAACCCTTGTTTTTGTTTTCTCAATTGAACATTATCTCATCATTACAAAAGGTCTCATCATTCTCAAACTTGTCTATAGGCACTATGGATTCTTGTTGGTCTCAGGATATAAGTTTCAAGTGATAAAGAGGAAGTGGATTATGTCAATTAATTAGGTTAAGAGTACAAATGGAATGGGTGTCAAATAAATTGGTATTGGCTAAGTATTCATAAATTTTATTATTGGACTCAACTTCTCTCCCAACATTATTGTCACTAGTCATTGGATTTGGAACATGAATAAGATACATGGGGTTACCCCTAGGCAATTTAAATCCAAGACCATAGGTTCTTTTGTACTAAGTGATGGAGATTGGATCCAGTGTTGCTTTTTTATTTGGCCTAAGTCCTCCTCCCTGATAGGCATGATTATCCATGATCTTATTAGGTATGGGGTATTTGGCATTTTTATAATAGTCAACTAGTTTGTCATTATATCACCAAGATTCATCATTTGCAAGTGGGTTATGTTTCTAGATAGTGGATGGTATGAAAATGATAGGCTCTAGAGTATGAATTTTTTCCTTTCTCTTTTGCTTCCATTCCATGCAAGGTGGTTTGGATTTAGGTTTTGTCGGCTAAAATTGGCCTACATACAAAGCTTTTGCCTAAATGGATCAAAACACTCTCCTAAACCATTTAATGACCTTTTGCCTCCATGACTAGCCTCTTTCTAGTCCTTAATTAATGATGCAATACAATATCCTAGAAGGTCTTTGTGTGGTGTGAAGATTTGTGCAAAGTTATTTTCAAGTGGATGATCCAATGGTAGAAATAGAAAACAAACATCATGACCCTACCTCATGTTCCTTTCAAGCTTTTGAAACACTTTAATCAAGTTTTAAGGTGAATTTGGAGATTTTTAGGAACCAACCTTCTCAAGAGGTTCAACCCCATCATAAGATACCCACAACCTAGGCTTGATCCCATTTTATAGGCAAGAGTGAGAGAGATTTAATAACTCTCTCACGATGGTAAAATTTTGTGCTATAATAGTTTATGGCATGTCGGGTGGGAATAATTTCAAATAATATTGATTGAGATTGATGTTGGTTTTGATTCATTTATAATAGCTATTGTATCCACACTCTCATCATCTAGTGACTCTTACTAACACTCATCATTCTGGTGGTAGAGTAATACCTATCTTTATACCATAGGTAACTACAAGAATAAATTATATAGGTATTAATTTTAAATTTTTTGAATTACCTTTTAAATAATCAAAAATATTGAGGTTTGTTAACACTCATCCCTACAAAGTAAACTTTCCTCCTATACCAATTTCCATGTCTACCTCTGCAAGAAGATCTTTGTTGGGCCCTTTCACTACCATGGCTTCCCTTAGAGATTGAAATCAATAAATATTAACCTATCCTAGTGGAAAAACTTAAGAGTATACCTTAATTCAAATGAGATAATTCTATAACCCCTTCTAAACACATTAGATATATACCCAACTTTTGCAATATCCAGGATATCAATGAAGAAAATGTGGCTATCACATTGTTAGCCATCTCTTTAAAGGGAAAGGCCATGGATTGGTATAGTAAACTTGATAATAAATCCTTCAAATCATGGTACCAGTTAGGTGATGCTCTATGCAATATTTTTGAGGACAAGAGTGGCAACTTATCACTAGCTGAACAATTGACTACAATCAAGAGGGCTCCTCAAGAAGTTATGTAGGACTTCAATAATAGGTTTTAAAAGACATGGGATAGGATTCCACTATATATAAAGACTAATATTAATTATTCTTTCCTCTACTATCTAAAATCTATTAATAGTGAAATTGTAGTGATGATACGGTCTATGGGCAAAATCACACTACCAAATGCTTATGAGGTGGCAATCAGAGTAGAGAACAGTCTAGTACAAGTTGGAAAGATCACACCTAGGCCACATATGAAATTTTTTCCCAAGATTAAACCACCTCCTATTTTCACTCCTCTCCTTTATTTCATTCCTCGTTTGCCAACACTTGCTACCATACCTACACCAAAACAAGAAAAGGCTTCAACTAGTCAGTATAATGACTCCCAAGAGCACAAGAACTTCCAAGAACTCAAGAATATGTTTCAAATCTTGGGAAATGAATTGGTAAATTTGAAGAGGCATAAATATTATTAAAATAGACCTTATCAGGACCCATATCATCCTTAATAGTCTTACCAAGCCAATAGGCCACCCTTTAAAGTAAATTTCCAAGGACAAGGATAACCCAACTATGATAGGAAAAATAATTAAAATCCTAGTGATTAAAGTGATTTAAAAAACTTGGTCCCTATTCAAAACGAAATTTCACAAAAAAATGAGGGTTCTATGCCTTGGAATTAGTCAATCAATCAAGCCATGGTTATAAAGCCTAAGTTCAATCAGGGTTTTAATGATCAGTGGTAGTAGGGTACTAGTTATGGATTCAATCAGGCTCTCATGGATCATAATATAGAAGTGTATATTATGATAAAATTAGAATATCCTCAACAATACCAATGGCCTAATGAAGGACCAAACTAATTATGTGCTACAATGGTTAACTATCAACAATAATAGTGTTATGCTTTCAGTCGACAAGCTATCTCTAGCCAAGCAAACATTTATGTGGTAGCAAACACAAGGTTCAAGAGAAGGAACATAAAGGGTAGATAATAAGTAGTTAAATATCATCCTACTTTTAATCCATTACTATCAAATCCAAATGAGCCTACTACTACCCTAAAAGTTTCAATAACTCAAAAAAATTAGAAATAAAGAAACACCTTTGTACCCCAAAACTCATAGGCTCAAATCATGATTATGTCTCCCAAATCACAAGCAAAGGTTGGTGGTTTGTAAATCAACATTATTGAGCAAATTAATAAGTCTAATGTGAGTTTTCAAATGTGGGACATGCTTTTTATGCTTGGTAAAGTAGTGTAGACACTAGAAAATTGCACACTTGCAGTTTTAGGTGTCTGAATACCTTAGGACGACCTTAAATCCTCTTAAAACATTCCTAACCCCTTCTACCACCATCCTAACTTAATCAAAGTCCCTATTCTACCCATTTATATTCAAAAATTATTATTTGAAAACACCATTTGAAAAAAGTTTTTTAAATCACTATTCACTAAACACTATTCACCATCACTATTCAGTGTAGGACCCACTTTCACTATTCATGATGACATGGAATATGATATGGCATATGACATGACAAATGATATGGCATGTGACATGAAAAAATGATGTGGCAAAATGAAATGGCTTGGTACCTCACCTTTAGCCCCTTTTTCCAAGATGTTTAATGACGTCATTTAAGCATCACAAGGGTACCCACTTTAAATGGGTCTAATTTCTCCTCAAGGGTAATTTATTTGACTTGGTTTTGCATTTTCACATGAAAATAGACTTCAAATTTGACTTACCTACCCCTTTCACACCATAGGAGAGACAAAGAGCCCCCATTTAAGACTTTTTAGCCCTAATAAGAGACTTATCAACCAAAATTGGAATCTTCACCCACCTCACCTTGACTCACCGATGACCCCTTGAAAAATGGAACCATATTTGGTGGGATAACTCTTAAAATTCATAAATGAGGACAAATAAGGGTGTAACAAATTATTTGGTCTCATTTTCAAACCATATGCACAATTCCTTTTAAACTTGGACTTACATGCAAGGTAGGGAGACTTGACAACCCCCATAGGATTCTTCCACTGACCCCATCCTTGACCTTGTTGAAAAACGTGCCATACTTCCAAGATTCCCTCTTTTGGCATGTTTTCTCACAAAAAAACTACAAATACCCCTCCTCTCCTTCACCCAAAGGAGAGGTGGAAAAGTTAGAGTATTGTTGCCTAAATTTTATTGTAGGTGTTTTTACATTTCAAGGAAGTCATTAATCTTCTACATCTTGGAGGAAAATAATTCAAATTAACAAATCTCTATCAAAATTTACCCATTTAACCCTTTACCCTATTTTGCCTCTTTGCCATATTCCTCACTTGACCTCTTTCACCTCTTTGCCACACTTGACATATTATCTTCTTTGACTCATCTATCCATTTACATTTTGTCTATTTTTAGCCTTGATCATTTACCCAACCCAAAATAAATTGCATTTGACCCTAACCATTTTACCTAAACCCCAAAACTATGGCCTTGCCTTGACTAGTTTTAGCATGTCCTAGATTTAGTCATTTTTTCTTTGATTAAGTATTTCATTTCCTTTTGTACTTAGAATTTTAATTTATCATTAATTTAAATGAAATTATATTTATTTTATTTTATCATCTTCATTTGTTATTAGGGGATTGGATTGACAACCATCCAAGGAAGCTTTAGTTTCTTGGATCTAGCATATGTTAGGCGGTCCACCCTGCATCTTTGTCTAACCAACAAGCTTGTGGTAGTATTGTCTTATTATAGGTATTCATTCTAAGAAAAAAAAGGAGTTATCTCTTCATATGATCATCAATTAGTGCATGTTTATCAGGTACACACCCTTTATCTTGTGTTTTTATCTTTTCTCATTAAAAACTAAAGAAAAAGAGAAAATTTACAGAAACATTTTGGCACGCCCAGTGGGACCTAACATCATCTAGGTGCCTTTTTTTTCATTTTTTCATAATTTGAATTTACATGCTCTCCTCCTTTATTTTACGCTCATTAAATCTTAAATCTAAAATTTCCTTTGTCATAAAGTAAATCTTTATGTTATTTTATGTTCATCAAATCTGAAATCCAAAATTTCTTTTAGCATAAAGTAAATCTTTGCATTATTTTATGTTCATCAAATGAAATTTGAAATCTGAAATTTATTTGGCATAAAATAAATCCTTGCATTATTTTTTCTTATCAATTTGGAATCTAAAATTTCCTTTGGCATAAATTAAACCTTTGCATTATTCTATGTTCATTCAAAGACATCAAAATTTTCCTTTGGTTTAAAATCAAGTGCATTCATGGTTTGCTTGATTAAGCTCACGTATCTTTAATTAAATAGGTAAATTAATCATATATTCACTTTTATTATTCGCACACAAACCAAACTAGTTTCATAATCAACACACCAAAATAATACTTGAGACAAGGTTCAACTTGGATTTCATCACCAAGCAGCAACCTTGCCCCTACCTAGTTTTCATACTCAGATTTAATCATTGAGGGGTTAACCAAATTCATTAACTGGTGGAGTATAAACTCTAAACAAATGGTATATTTTGGCTAAGCATCCTAGCTCAGCTTTGGGTTCATGAAGTGTAGAGAGCAAGGCCCCAGTACCAAGCCACATACCCAGTTTAGTGCAGAATTGACTCTTGAGTGCCTACATATCTCAAAACCAAACTTAGATAGTTTTGTTTAGGACCTTTTTAATTCAACTCCATTCATATTCATTTAAATCTTAATCTAATAAGAGATAATTAAAACTCTAGGGCTTAACATTCTCTAAAGCGTGTTGATTTTTTTCAAAAAAAATTCTTCTTTTAATAGCTTCTTGTTTAAGGTGTGAGGTTTGACTTCCTCTCTTTGGTTTCTCACATGGTCTTAACTTGATTATAGGTGAGAAAACAAACCAAACCACCCTACATCCTTCCTTATCTTTACCATGGAATACATCTTAGATGTCAAGGCAACACCCCATGATTCTCCTCATATGCCTCATTCACCTAATAGACCCTCAGTGGTCCCCAAAGGGGATGTTGACTTCACCACCTATCTGAATAATAACCCAATATCCTTGTGGCATTACCTAGCCACCTTGGCCCTTCACACCCCAAAATATTTTATCCCTCTCTTGAATTTACCTTATGGCATGTCACACCACCTCATGGTGGGTGTCACCTCTACCCAACCTTTTATTTCTCACACTTCTTCCTCAACTCATAGCCCTCTAGCAGATCAAACCCAATTAAATGTCCCAACCACTGCTCAAGTGCCCTCAACCCTGATTGACTCATCTCACATGGACGTGAGTGTGCCCCTTCCCATCGATACCCTACCAATCATGGGTCAAACTATCACCACTCATTCCTCTTCCCTTCTTACTGCTATCCAACCAACCAATAACCCTCTTCAAAACCTAATGCTTTCAATACCCCAAACACTTCTTTCCATCCAAACTCAGGTAACCTCTCAAACCCAACCTTCTCATACATCCATTCCCCCAACCACAATTGTTCCCCAACAAATAAATTCTACCTCTTATCAATATGTGGCTAACCCACAAAGACATATATCTCCCCTACACCTTCATTTGTACCCACAAGTTCTTATGGGGTACCCCCTCAACAAGCATCAAACTTTTAACAACATATTCCCTCTTCCCAACCATCCTATCAATTTATCAATTCTACCATTCCCCCAACACAACACCAAACTGAGTTGGTCAAGATATTAATCAAAAAAATTAACAATCTTAAATATTCATTTTTAGGATCTAGCAACCTCCTTTCCTATGACCAAATATGTAATGAACCCAACCATTCCAATCCATGCCTACCCTCCCCAATGGGAAATCCATAAATTTACTAAGTTCTAAAATAAGGAGGACCCCCACCAACATCTTAGGGAATTTTCAAACTTGTGTTACCTAATTGCCCATGATGACTCATTATTTCTCAGCACATTTCCCATGTCTCTAGTAGGACCAGCCTTAGATTTATATAGTGCCTTACCTAAGCATTCTATCGTCTCTTCACTTAACTAGCCCAAACTTTCTTGGAATACTTTTTAATCAATATCTCTAAGAAATTCTCCATTATTGACCTCTACTTTATACAGAAATATGAATATGAGTCAATTTCTAACTTTGTCACTCATTGGAGAAGCTTAAATAACCAACTTTCCTTCCCCTTACCTCAACTGGAAATCATAGATATTTTTTCTCAAGCATGCGCAAAACAAATTTCCTCCACATTATGTGTCCAAAGTTTTTGGACATTTGATGAAGCCTTTACCATGGCTCATAAAATAGAAAATAGAGCCATTGAAGAAGGGAAGTTAAATTTGAAAAATAAAAACTTAACTTACAAATCCAACAACCTAACCAATAACAATACCAAGAACAAAGTGACCACCAATGTTATCATCCTCAAAGCCGCACCTCTACCATCTACCAACCAACTAAACTTGAGGAACCAAACCTATAACTCCTCAAATCCTTCAAACCAAAGAAACCAAATGTGGAATAATCAAAAGTAATTAACTCCACTTAGAGAACCATATTCTTCTATTTTGGAAAAATTGTTAAAAGCCAACATCATTAAACTTTCACTAATTAAAGCACCTCAACAGTTTGATCCTTCTCATCCCGTGCCAGGATGGTATAATGAGAATGACCACTATCTCTTTCATCAGGTCATAGGGCATGATATTAATAGATGTAACACCTTTAAGAATCTTGTCTAATCCTTCATAAAAAATGGGGAGCTTAGATTAGATAACCCCAATGCTCCACCAAATCAAGCTCTTGACATATTCAGATAGCCTTTTTCAAACCATTCTCCCACAAAAAATGAGAGCAATAATGTTAAATGCTCTCCCAACACCCATAACATCAACATGGTTCATGACACGCTCGATGACAAAGAACCTACTCATCAACCCACCAATTCCCCTCTGCCTATGAAATAAGTAGAGTTACCTTCTACTCCTTTAAACACCCAAACAAAAGAAGCAACCATACCCAAACTTTTAATAGAATCTTCCACACCTATCTCCCCTATTATAGAACCATCCATTCCCTCTTTTAAGGGTATCTCACAAGAAAAGATAGCCTCATCTATTGAACCTATAATTATGGAACCTTCTACCACAAGCCAAGAGAAGGGTAAGAAAACTAAATAAGAACCCCCAACCCCTTCTTTGGTGAACCAACCTAACACTTATAAAACCTCTGCTAAACTAACCAACCCTCAACCACTTGAAAAAAATAAAGTAGCTAAACCTCCTTCAAAACTAATAAAAATAACCAAGGCGGTAAAACCACAAAAGAATCCAAAATCTTGAATTTTCCCTCCTTCAACGTTGCCCTCCATCTTGAGTCCTCATCCCTCTACCTTTAACATGAAGCCCATTATTTATACCAAAACCCTACCACCTCTACTAGTTACACCATCACACTTCCTTTCTAAAACATCTCTCATACCAACATTGGAAATACCTAAGCTACCTACCTTACCATCTTCTCCTTCTAGCTCATCAACTATATTACCTAAATGAAAGCCATTGAGAAAACATACCAACTTAAAAGCACCTATTGCCAAACCTACTTCTAAAAAATCTTTTATCTCAACACCCAAACCAAAAAAAACCAAACCCCTACCACCTTTAGTGGATTCATACTCAACCATTCTCTTAAGGTTATTAAAAACCTCCTCCTTAACCTTACCACCTCTCAAATTTTTCCAACCTATCAAAACTTTTAACCCTTCATGTCCTCAACCAAAATGGTTTAATACCAGCTTAGTCTGTGCATACCATAAGACACCTAGACATGACACAGAGCATTGTAAATCTCTCTAATAACTCATCCATAACTTATATGATGATAATATGTTATCAGATGAACCTCCATTAACCTAGCCATCCCAACCTAACCAACAAACCAAAACTACCCCACCACCCATAAATTTCATAGTATAAACTAATTTTAGAAATGCTCCCAAAACTAAAAACCTATCACCTCCAACACATTTGCATGAATCCTATTCAACCATTTTACAAAGCTTATTTCAAACCTCTTCCTTAACCTTACTGCCTATCAAACCTTTTGACCCTATCAAAACTTTCAACCCCTCATGCCCAAAACCATCATGGTACAATGACCACCATGTGTGTTCTTATGATAAGATACTTGGCCATGATACAAAACATTATAAGGCTCTTAAAACCATTATCCACCAGCTTTACAACAAGGATAATATGTTATCAAATGAACCTCCATTGAGCCCATTACCAACTCAACCATCAACCAAGCCTACCCAGCACTTACCTATTCCCCCATTCTCACCTTGGAGTAACGAGGAATCAAAGCAACAAGCTAAACCAACAATTCCTTTTATCCACACCATTTTTAGGGTTACCCACTCTCAAGTCCAACAAAAGGATAAGGGAAAGGTTAAAATGTCCATTCCATATACATACCCTTCAAAACCTCAACATTCTAGCTGAACCCAACCACAAACACCTTCACTTTGGGATCTTTTTCCCACCCATGAAAAGATTAAACTGGGGAACTTTCCTTCCATAAAGCTTTAACCATTTATTAACTTCAACCATACCTTAACCATTAACTGAACTAATCTTTGGATTTTTTCCTCAACCTATCAACCAAACTTATCCATCAACCCAACTTGAACCAAGTGGTATATCAAATTGGGGTAACCCATTTGGACACCACCTGACCTATGTGGGATATAAATTCTCCCATAAAACCATTGGAGATTACCCACCTCCATCAAACCTAACCAACCTTACCTCAAACCTCAGGAATTCAATATCAAATATCTCATCCTAAAGGAAAACCAACATGTGACCAACATGGAGAAAAGTAAACGAGGTAAGTTTTCTTTCAATTGGATTAGACCCTACATCATCACCCATAATTATGGATTAGGAAATTATCATTTTTCCTCTCTCAAAGGTAAACCAAAATTTAAGCCTCTCAATGCTTTTCATGTGCATTCATTTTTTTGTTAAAAAAAGATCGAGCTCACCTATTTGTCTAACTTAAGCTCATCCCTTGATTATAATATTTTAACCTTCACCCACCTTCCTCTTCCCTTTTTGAGGACAATTGAGTAAAACATACAACCATGTGATTAACCATGATAGTCATGGCCTAATCCTAAATATGGGTACCATGACTCTACCTATAGCATGGTTCTCATTGATACTTTTCATCTCTAACAAGATGGAATCCCATGGTCATTCTCTCTCAAAACCACACCTTTTCACATATCATTAACCTTATTATGTAAAGTTTTTCCATCATAAAGGTAAACCTCTGAACTTAATTAGATTGGTCCATGTCTAAACACATTTCATCTTGCCACAATGAATTTGGTCAATATATTAAGCATTACAGACTACTCCCTTAAAGGACAACTGCCCAAAAACAAAAATAAAAATTACCACATTTAAGGTAGACTGCTCCCTTGAAGGACAACTATCAAGAACATTAAAACAAAGACAATAAGCTTAGACCAATCCCTTGAAGGATAGTTGAGTCAACTTTGTCAAAAGTAGAGCTATTTCATGGAAGCTTCCTTCATCAATCAACTTCCCATTTACAAAAATAAAGAAAAAGGCCCACTTTCAAAACCAATTCTAAAACCACAATCATCTTTCAAGGAACATAATACGTTAGAAGCTATAATTGGATTTCTCATGTAGAGTTCTTGCATTGATCAGTCTACATCTAGCATATGACATAGACTTATCTAATACCATTCTTAGGTCACCTATAGGTGGGGCAAACTAATTCACATGAGGCTATCATACATATCACGCATTACCCTTCACATAACTTATCACCCATTTTCCCTTTTGACTATCTATAAATCAAGGGATTTAGAGCTTACTTGACACCCTCTGATCAAGAATTTTTTTTAACTAATGACTATTCATGTGTTAAGTTTGAAGGGCTTATATTCATTAAGTTGATCCCACTTTAGGTCCCTTTTCAGTCCTTGTCAAAAATAAATAATCATGCCCTATTCTCATCTTAATGTACTTGGTTGATGTTTTCATCATAGCTTTTACCATCTAACATTACAACAACAATAGTCATTACTTTTACATTGAGTGAGAATACAATAACCATCAGCATACCATTCATAACCATAACCATAAAATTCAACCAGCAACATCCAATAGATTTTATACATGTTTATGTCAAACTATGAAATATTTTATTTAGGGTGTGAGAAGTAACATGACACATGCAATATTTTATTATATTACACATGGATTGCTTAATACATAGGCATACATTATTTTCCTACCTATGCATTAGACCAATTAACTGGTGACTCTAGATTTATGTTTAACCATCTTTCTACTTAATCCATAACATTCCCTATCAAAACAACTACTAAAGGGTATACTTTATTCTCCTCTCCCACATTCATCCCCATATAGAGAGAATCATACTCTACTCTATGTCTTTTATAATGACCACATGCTCTGAGCATCAGACCCCAACCATTAGTAGTGTCTACTTGAACATGGCAGTCTTTTCTTTTATGCTAGCTAAATGTTTATTCATAGTAAGGGAACCACCATCTTCTCCCAACCATGCAACCTCTGGTTGGTTAGGCCTAAACTAGAAAAACCAATAAGTCATTAGTTCCATAGAGCTAGGATAGAAGATGTAGACATGGCCGCCATTTGTCTAGCCTACCCATGCAGCTCTTGGGTCAGGCAAGGTCCATCCTCTGTCACTCACCACACTGCTAACTTCCTTGTATAATCTACTTGATCATCAAAGAAATTATTTTTAGGTCATCACTTCCCTACTACCCTTAAAACTCAACTCATAATGGTGATGAACCTTGGACATAGTAACTCTGTTGATCTGGATAGATCCCCACCTCCTAAAACTTGGCTCATAGTGGTAAACACTATCTCTAAAATCCTACCCTCACATAATTTTAGAAGGTGTAACCTCCTAACAAAGATACCTCTTCTATGGATTAGTTCCATTAAAGGTCATTTATGTTGCTAGGCCTAGTATTCCCTTCTTATTTACCCTACCTTACCCATCCATACCTCTCATCCTATGACATGTGGGATCATTATGGCAACTATTTACCAATTTACACTAGGCACTTTCACCATTACCTTCACCATAACCCAACACCTCTATGCTACAAAACCCTTTACCATTAGCCCAAACCAACCCATGTGGTTCATTCAATTGGGGCAACCCACTTGGACACCACTAACCTAACCCGTATTTGGAACTACATTGGCCTAATTTCCACTTAAAAGTAGCTTAGCTACTCACATTTCCCTTTCCTTTCCCTTCACCATCAACCATGATAAAACCAAAACCAACCTTAACCAATTTTGACCTCTTGCCAATTTTACATCGAACCTAACCTAAACTTCATGGTCTTTCAAATTGGGGCATCCCATTTTTAATCCATCGACCATCCTTTTAATCAAACTAAATTGGCCTGATGTCCATTTCAACTATGTAGGCACCACTCATAGGCAGTTTAGCCACTACTAACTAACTCCACATTTCCTAACTAATTTTTACCACTAACCATACCCCTCACCTAGGGCATCCTAAACCAAGATTACCTTGAACATTCTTATTGGTGCCCTTGGGTTCTAATGCCACCCACATTGTCCACCATTTTTTTCTAGCTTGTCAATCTCTTTTAATCACTTTTATAGCTTATCAATCTCTTTTAACACAAGTGTTGAAAACATTCCCCATTATCCCCCCTTACCTCCCATAAAGATGACTCCTACTCTAATTCGTTGGCCTCCCCATCATCTTTCTTTATGCATGCTTTGTGGCCCACTTCCCCACCTAGCTTTTGCATTTTATACCTCTCTTTCACCTTATTACCAACTTTGCCCTTTATCCCCTTCAACTTCTTTCTCTATCCTCATCATCTCCCCTCCCCCTTGGTTATTTTTCATACCCCCTTTATCACTCTCTTTTCCTCACCCATTCCACTTCGTACTGTGCATCTTACAAGCTTTATATTTCTTCTGTTGCTGTACTTTTTCTTTATGTGTACCACCACTCTCTACCATTATACCACTCTTCCCTCTGTACCCATTTTTTATTCTTCTTGTTTTCTTTTTTTCCATCCTTTCATCATTTTTATCTTCCCCTTTTCCCTCCACAATTAATTTCTCCCTGGGTATTTATCCTTTGAGAAGCCTTCCATAATTCCCCTTTTCTTCTTACCTCTTTTTGCCTATGGCCCTTTTTTCATTCCTCTTTTTCCTATTTTTATCTCAGTACTCACTTGTATTTTACATCTATGTTAGTATCTATGTTTTATATCCCTACTTCAATTCTTCCTTTTTATCATCCCTAATTTTCATCCCTTGTCTTCATCTCATTCTTTCACCCCTTGCATTTCTATTTTCTTTCTCTCTCATTTTTATCACCAAATCCTTCTTCCTGATCTTTTTAGACTTGTTTTCAAGCCTTTCATGGCCACCCAACCACCGAGTTCACCATCCTTCATTCTCCATCCTTTTCATTTATTCACTTCTACATTTTATTTTCCTTTTATGTTCATCATTATTGAGCACTCCTTATTTTTCATCCAAATGACCATGCCTATCTCCTTTCATCCCCCTTGGTCACCTCGATGCTTCACTTTTCATCTATCTCCTGCTCAACCCTTCAACACTTTCTGCTTGACACTTTTTAGCGCTTTCTCTTTTTGCCTCATTCAAAAGTCATATGACCAACAAACATGTGCAAGAACCACCATCTATTTGGAAGAAGTTTCCTTCCCCATCCCCTCAGTCTTGCTTATTTTATATCCCTTTTGATCCACTTTTTCACTGTGATTGGAATCGAACTAAAAACCATCTTAAAATGGGAGATTTGGGATATCTATGTGGGAACACAACCTACTCCCTTAATTAATTAATATTTTTCTATATTCCAAAGCCCCTTGATTTCTTTCTTAGAATTTTCTCAAAACTTAATGCTTGCTTATTTTGGCACCCCACTAGCTCAAGCATTAATAAATTGAAAATTCACCATGACCCGTGATGAGCTCAGAATATGGCTCATTATTGACATGTTATTTCTCTTAATTCATCTCTCTAAAGATATTATCTTATGCAAATCATAGATTGTTAGATAGCTATTACATGGAAAGTAGATATTTGTCTTGTTTATATTAAACCAAAGACTAAACCTTTACTTTGTCATTAATGTCTAATACATATCATGTTTTAGTGATTTTTATTGTGAAGAATGATCAGGAAGAAGACACAGGCGATGTATAGTGAAAGTTCAATTTTGATCTCCATCCAATAGAACTATGAACTCACATAGATGGCTTGGTTCTACGGACTCCACAGGCTTGTTTCTATGGACTCCATAGGTTTTTTTTATGGACTCCATAGGATTATTTCTATGGACTCCACAGGCTTGTTTTTATGGACTTTGCAGGCTTGTTTTTATGGACTCTATAGGCTTGTTTTTATAGACTCCACAGGCTCATTCCTACCATCTCTACAGGGTCAATTCTGTGGATTCTATAAAGACAAAGATACAAATGGGGAAGCTGGTAGCCAGATAAGATGAGAGAGAATCATTCCAACTAGATTCAAATGAGGAAAACACCTACCTACTATTTTTTAGGATTTGCTTTTGATAAATTTGTATATATTTAGATCTTAGGACTATTTTTAGGATAGTATATCTATTTCATCAGAATAATTGGATCTATTAGAAATCCAATCTCCTATTTTTGGATGAGTGGATCAACTAAGGAATCCTATCTCTTTGCATCCTATTTTGAGTTAGTTATATTAGTATAAAATGTAAGACTTTTGTTATTAAAAAGATATAATAGATGAAAGATATGTATAGGCATATTATAAGTTTTAGACAGATTGTAATCATTTCAATTTTATGAATTATCACTTCAATTTTTAACATTGATTAATATTTGTTCCTGAGTCTGAAAAGAGCAAGGGCCCACTCTCCTTGGAACCAGGAACTATGTACGATATTTATATTATGTTATATTAAATCTATATTATAACTAATCAGAATCTTGTTAATGTTTCCATTCATTCATAGAACATAAAAACAAATTCATAATTCAAAAGTCATTTCCTTATTCCAAAGTAATTTCCTTTATAATCAAAGTGTGTTTTATTTTACAACAAACGTGTGAAGCAAATTTCCTTTTTATGTTAGGAGTGTGATTTTAATTTCTATGCAAGCATAAATAGGAATGTGATTTTACTTTTAAGTAAAAGAGTGGATTTATTTGATTAAATAGTTACATCTTTTCCTTTTCATCAAAAGAGTGAATCAAGTAGTTTAGGACACATTTATTTCATTAGTCAAAGTTATAATATGAACATTAAACACCCCCACAAGCAGACTTCTAGATCTACCATCCTACACCTTACTGTAGATAGCTTTGGACACCAGCCCTAGTTGATAAGACATCAATTAAACATTGATTAAATGAAGATTTAAATGGCACTCATCATTTTTTGCATTGTTTCTAGGGAAACAAGGTGTTAATAAGGTAGTAATTATTGGTCTAGAGTGAAAAAAATGTAAAAACAATAAAATCCCAAAAATAATTCAATAAATTGATGTACCATCCTAGAGACTCTAAAGGATGATTCATCCTAAAATTTCCACCAAGAACATAAGTTAAAACTCCTTCAACATATTTGAGTAGTGAACCAAAAGTTACGAATGAAACCTATCTGCAAGAATCTTCAAAAACTTGGATAGAAACTAGGCCATTGCCACAAGCAAGCCCCATAGGACAAATGCCTTAGGATCAATCTCTTATAGGAAGACATTATTTATAAATTGCCTAGGACTTAGAAGAAGCATTTTAAAAATCCATAGCTAAAGAAAATTTTGATAAATTTAAACAACCCATAACTGGTACCACAAATATTTAGTGGGAAGATCATCCCATCTTTGAAACATCATCAGAAGAAGAAAATATGGCTCTCCAACAAAATCCATGAAATGAACTTGAACAACTAGGAAGGACTTTTTCCTTTCCTATTGTCATATATCCTAATAATCAAACCCCCATAAAAAATATTTCACTAGCTAATCTACCAAATTTTTGGAGAAGATCTATAGAAGATCCTAATCAATTCCTATTTGAGTTTAAGGTGCTATATCAAACCGATGATTACATAAAAGATGGCCAAAAATTAAAATTATTTCCCTCTACACTTAAAGATTTAGCTATGAGATGGTTCATGGGTTTACCTGGTGATTCTATTAGAACATGGAATGACATGGAGATAGAATTCTTAAATAAGTATCAAGATTACTATTGAGTGTGAGAAAAAAAAGATGATTTTTTCAAAATCAAATAGAATGAGGATGAATCTTTAGAGGATTATTTGGATAGATTCATGTTCACTCATAAAATAAGTAATTATCCACTCATTGAAGAAGTTCATAAATTGGTTTTCTTAAAAGGGTTGAATGAAGATACTAGAGATGCCTTAACTTTGATGGGAGGTGGAAATATAAACAAGCCGGCTTTCGATCATATTTTTGAGCTTTGTGCCAACTACTCTTGAACAAAACCTAGAATTAGGAGAGAAAGGTTTGATAAATTTAATGAATTGGGTAAGTTAATGAAAGAATTTGTCAATCTAAAGATGAATATTTTGGTTACATTAAACAGTACCTTGGATGGCCTTTAAGCTAAGGCAAATGCAATAGAACCCTTAAAATTTACTATCTTAAGTGTAGATAGAAACATGCCCTTAGAGACTTCCCCTAGATAGAACTAATGTTTCATCATGTGGGATCTATGATGTAACAGATCATGATACCAAACATTGTACCCTTCTACCTATTTTAAAAAATCACAATGAAAACACAAGACCAATCCACTGAAGAAGTAAATTATATCTAAAGACAAAACTTTTCCCCACAAAACTAGGCTCAAGGACAATTTAATGCAAGAAACCCAATTAATCCATGGATGGCACCATGGAATGTTTTAGTTTCTTTACCTTTTTGGAATCAACCCTAAATTCCATCAATATAAAATCCATGCGTAGGGCAAGATTGGATGCCAACACCCCGATGGATGGTTCCACAACCATAGCCACAACAATAATGGGTACCACAATACTAATGGATCCCACAACAATATCAACAATGGAATCCATAGTGGAACCCACAACAACAATTCACCCAAACAAGAAGACCACTTCAATAGCAAACTATAATGCCACCCCCAGTTATTCAGCAATAAGGACAAATCAATCAACCCTCAATGCCTGCACAACCAATAGAAAATCTATAAAAAAAACCAACACCTATTTATGTTAATGAACAGGAAGAGACAATAAATGTTAGAGCTATTGATTGTTCAGATGTACATTTAAGATTAGGGAAAACTATACAAAAACCTCTAGTTCTCATTTTTGAGATACTTGATGAAAAATAAGTAACAAAATCATCTTAATTAAACACTAGAGAAGCCAAAATCAAAATGATCCCTAAAGTAAACAAATAAAATGCTACTACATCAGTAGTTCCTTTTCTTGAAAGATTAAGAGAAATTGATATTAAACCAGAACCAAAATTGGTCCATGAGTTACAAAAGATCAATATTGAGGTACCCCTAAATTGAATAAGATATACCTAAATTGAATAATACTCTTACTAGATTTAGGAGTAGTAATTAATGTCTTGGTAGATTTAGGAGTAGTAATTGAATAATACTCTTACTAGTTACTAATGTCTTGGTAGATTTAGGAGTAGTAATTAATGTTATGACAACTAATATGCTTCATACATTATCTCTTATGAGAATGCAACCTACAACTACCATTATTTAAATGGTGGACTAATTTGTAACTAAACCAGAAGGGACTATAGAAAATGTTGAAGTACTAATAGAGTCTTGAGAATATCCAGTAGATTTCATGGTCTTGTAACCTAAAATAAATAATCTAAGATATCCCATAATCCTAGGTAGACCATGGTTGGATACTATAACAACATTAATTGATTGTAGGTCAGGAGACATGACCATTTCTAATGAGTTAAAATCCAAATGCATCTCTTTGTATCCTCCTGTAAAACCATCAAAAAATCACATACAAGAACTTTGGGTGGATGAATCAGACAACACATTAAACAACATTTCCTCCTTAGCTATGATCACAGTTAAAAAACACTTGGAATAATTGAATAGAGACATATACCTAGAATCTATGGACTCTACCAGTCTAAAAGCTATAGACCCTGCTAGTTTGGAATCTATAGACTTTGTCAGTCTAGAAACTATAGACTGCCTCAATTTAGGATTCTTGGGTCAAATAGAATATTATGAAACCACCACTTCTACTTCTATTTTTTCCTCACCATATGATCATGGAATGATTCAAGAAAGTGTGTGGAAATTAGTAGAATAATAATAAACTCATTTCTTAGATGCATTCCATTGTTCTTTAGTAAGACTAATTCTTCCTGGAGAAGAGTTTGTTGATAATGTAACCATGTTTCATAAGCTACTTCTTCATCCATGTCCTCTAAACACATTGATTAGTGAATTCAAGAAAATAATATCCAACTACCCAAGCACAAAACTAATCATGGTATTACCTAGAAAGATTTTGAACATCAATAGTTGGTTAACAAATGAAGAGGAAGATCAACTCTTTGAAGTACTAGAAAGACATACCAAGGATTTTTCTTGGGATTATACCGATATGAAGGGAATTCACCCTAGCATATGCACTCATCACATTTATATGGAGTATGTCAAACTGGTCAGACAACCACAAAGAAGAATAAACCCAACATTAAAGGATATAGTCAAAATTGAGATCCAAAAATTACTAGAAGTTGGGTTTATATACCCCATCTCAGATAGCCAATGGGTTTCATCCCTGGTAATTATGCCTAAGAAAAATAGAAAATTAAGGGTATGTGTAGATTATAGAGAATTGAATAAAGCAACACTAAGAGATTATTTTTTTCTACCTTTCATTGATCAAGTTCTTGACAACTTGGTAGGAAAAAGATTTTTTTTTCCTGAATGGGTTTAGTGGGTATAACTAGATAATGGTAGCAGCTGAAGATCAAGATAAAAACACATTTACCTATCCTTGAGAAACTTTTGCTTATCAAGTACTCGCATTTGGACTCTATAATGCTCCATAAACCTTCTAAAGATTAGTTCTAGAAATATTATTTGACCTTACAAATGATTGTGTTGAAGTATATATGGATGATTTCACTGTTCATAGTAGAACTTATGAAGAAGCTCTTACCAACTTAGAAAGAGTATTGATCAGATGTGAAGAACATCAATTATCTTTGAGCCATGAGAAATGTTTGTTGATGATGGATGAAGGAATAGTTTTGGGACACCATATTTTTGCAAAAGGCATTTAAGTAGATCTAAAGAAGGTTGAAATAATCTCTAATTTACCCATTCAACAAACACAAACTAAAATTAAGATTTTTTTGGGACATGTTGGTTACTACAGATGCTTCATAGATAATTTTAGCCAAATATCTTCCCATATGTTTGCCTTGCCTAAAAAGGATAGTACATTCAAATGGAGTGATAGTTGCCAGCAGGCCTTTGAGACCATCCAAGCTAAACTCGTTACTGCTCCAGTATTGAGAGGACTAGATTGGACTCAGCCATTCCATATATACATAGATGCTTCTAATACAATAATAGGAGAAGTAATTGGACAAAAGGATGAAGAGGATAACATGTATGCTATATATTATATTAGTAAAAACATGACACCTACTAAAATAATTACACCACCACTGAGAGGGAATTCTTAGTTGTAGTCTATGCAATTAATAAATTTAGACACTAAATAACAAGCTATAATATATTTATCTAAACAGACCATTCAACTATCAGATATCTTACCAACAAATTAGTTGTGGGAGGTAGGATTATTATATGGTTATTGGTCTTACAATAATTTAATGTTACTGTTATAGATAAACTAGGGAAGTCTAATATGGTTGTTGATTTCTTATCAAGAATAAACATTACAAGGGAGGAAGAACTAGTGGAAGATAAATTTCTAGATGAAAAATTAGTTTCTATTTCATCAAAATATCCATGGTTTGTTGATATAGCCCAATTATCTCACCACAAGGAAATTTCCTATACAATTTTCACAAAAAGAAAAGAAACATTTAATCAAAGAAAGTTCTTTTTGTAAATGGATTAATGGAATGCTATTCAAAATTGGACCTAACCATGTATTCTGTAGGTGTGTGACAAATGTTGAAGCTTATGATATCATCAGATCTTGTCATGATGAACCAAGAGGAGGTCATTACTTAGCTCAAATAACCATACACAAAATCTGAGGAGTAGGATACTATTGGCCTCACCTTCATCAGTAAATAAAAAGATATGTCAGACACTGTGATGCTTGTCAGAGAATTGGACAACCTACTCTTTCAATAGAGATGCCTCTACACCCTCATACTCAATTGGTTATAGAACCATTTGAGAAATGGGGAATTGATTTTATAGGTTCTGTGGATCCTCCTTCCAAAGGAAAAGAATATCTCCTTGTATGTACAGACTATGTAACCAAGTGGGTAGAAGTAGAAGTATTAACTAATGTAAGAGAAGAGATGGTAGCTGATTTCTTATATTTCAAAATCATGCACATATTTGGTGATCCAAGGGACATAGTCTCAGATCAAGGACCGTAGTTCATATCAAACATGATAAATCACTTCATGCAAGTATATAAAACTCAACATAGAAAAATATCTCCATACCATCCACAAGCTAATGGGCAAGTTGAAGTCACCAACAGAGAACTAGAAACCATTTTAACCAAGGTTGTTAATTCCAGCAGAAAGGATTAGGTAGATAAGGTACCAGAAGCTATTTGGGCCTATAATACTCTTTAGAAAACAACAACTAGATTTTCATCTTATGAATTGGTTTATGGTAAGAAGTTTTTATTCTTTGTTAAATTTGAATTACACACTTTGAAAATAGCTATA
>JARHVA010001208.1:2037500-2152500 GCA_037957365.1 Torreya grandis
AATAAACTCTAGGGGAGAAAATAAATGGATTGGCATGAGATATAGACCCTCTTTATTGATCATACCTATCCTAGGATGGTAGAGTTGGGCTCCACAATCAGAGGAGTAATTCAATATATGAAAACAAATGATTCAAGAATATCATGGATTTACAAGCAATTTAGACAAGCATATAAAAAATGAATTTGATGACTATGATTTGAGTCAAAGTGTGGAAATCAGATGCCAGAGCTATGAATACCAATGAATGTTTGTAATGGGACTTGTAAAAGGTAAATCTTGGGGGAGATGATGAGCTCAAAATATGGCTCATTGTTGACATGTTATTTCTCTCAATTCATCTCTCTAAGGATATTATCTTATGTAAATAATAGATTGTCAGGTAGCTATTACATGGAAAGTAGATATTTGTCTTGTTTATATTAAACCAAAGACTAAACCTTTACTTTGTCATTAATGTCTAATACATAGCATGTTTTAGTAATTTTTGTTGTGAAGAATACTCAGGAAGAAGACACAGGCGATGTATAGTGAAAGTTCAATTTTTATCTCCATCCAGTAAAACTATGAACTAACATAGATAGCTTGGTTTTATAGACTCCATAGGATTATTTCTATAGACTCCATAAGCTTGTTTCTATGGACTCTATAGGCTTGTTTCTAAAGAATCCATAGGCTTGTTTCTATGGACTCCACAAGTTTGTTTCTATGAACTCTATAGGCTCATTTTTACCAACTCTGTATGGTCAATTCTATGGATTTTATAAAGACAAAGCTATAAGATGAGAGAGAATCATTTTAGCTGGAGTCAAATGAGAAAAATTCTTGCCTGCTATTTTGTAGGATTTGATTTTGATAAAGTTGTATATATTCAGATCTTAGGACTATTTTTAGGATAGTATATCTATTTCATCACAATAATTGGATCTCTTGGAAATCCAATCTCGTATTTTTATATGAGTGTATCAACCAAAGAATCCTATCTCTTTGCATCCTATTTTGAGTTAGTTATATTAGTATAAAATGTAAGAATTTTGTTATTAAAAAGATATAATAGATGAAAGATACATACAGGCATATTAGAGGGTTAGACAGATTATAATCATTTCAATTTTATGAATTATCACTTTAGTTTCTAGCATTGATTAATATTTGTTCCTGAGTCTGAAAGGAGCAAGGGCCCACTCTCCTTGGAACTAGGAATTGTGTATGATATTTATATTATGTTATATTAACTCTCTGTTATAACTAATTAGAATCTTGTTAACATTTGCATTCATTCATAAAACATCAAAACAAATTCATGGTTCAAAAGGCATTTCCTTATTCCAAAGTCATTTCCTTTCTAAGCAAAGTGTGTTTTCTTTTACAACAAACATGTGAAGAAAAATTCCTTTTCAAGTTAGAAGTATGATTTTACTTTCCACGCAAGCGTAAATAGGAGTGTGATTTTACTTTCAAGAAAAAGAGTGGATTTATTTGATTAAATAGTTACATCTTTTCCTTTTCAGCAAAAGAGTGAATTAAGTAGTTTAGGACACATTTACTTTATTATTCAAAGTTAGAATAGGACCATTAAACACCTCCACAAGTAGATTTTTAGATCTACCATCCTACACCTTACTGCAGATAGCTTTGGACACCAGCCCTGGTTAATAAAACATCGATTGAACATTGATTAAATGAAGAGTTAAATGACACTCATCAACCTATTTACCCACTCTGCTATTTTGTTTCCCTGAATCATTGAAACATACCCCTTCCATACCTTTTTCATGACATTATTATGGATTATGCACAATGTCAGCTTATTTGGATGGTGATGAAAGACCCCATTAGATCGCCGTGACAATTTGAGTAGTACTAGATTTCCTACAACCTAGTATAGCCTATTTATCCTATTTTTTTGGTGGCAAAAATTTAAGAATTATTACCCCTATATTTTATTATGACCTTCTTTTTGTCTTACCCATGTTTTGAATCTCCCATCCTTTTCCATCTTCATTTTTATCTATGAACTCATCACCTTTTCATATTGAGGCAACTAGTTACCCAACACTCCCAACCTCAAAAAAACTACATTAGCCCTGAAGTTCATTTTGGACGTTATGTCCATGGAGCTATGTAGATAGCATCCAATTGCTCAATGCATATGACATCTGATCAGCCACCCCATTCCAGGAACCTTGCCCATATCTACCTTGATGTTGGTTGTTTTTGACCTGACCTATTTGCATGTTTTATGATGCCCTCACCATAGTCTTTTTTACCATACCAATTGATTTTGCCATGTTGAACATTTGAACATTTAATATTTTACACCACCTAGTACATGACCCAACCATTGGTGTTTTACATGAGATCACTTCCAATTTTAGTTACCCACACATGGGATCACTCTTGAATTTGGATACCCACATAGACACCACCCATTTTTTGTGAAGGCTAACAAGTGTACCCAATCATCACAATAATGGTCATATGGTATATTGGTCACCTATCTTCTTAGCACTAAATTTATTTTACCAACATTGGTAGCTTTCATCTTTGTTAAATCTTGACTACCATGTTTAGTCACATTTTTTGCACCTATTGGCATCTACATGCCCAACTACCTTATGGTACCACCTAGTTCTTCCCCACCAACTGCTTATTAAACCTACACCTGATTTGGCCTCTCCTCATCGACTCTTAATTTGAGGGGGAACACTTCCTCCCATACTCAAGACACCCTGATCTTCAACTGAATAATATGTTTTTGTTTTGCAACTTGTTAATTCAATGTTGCATAATAAAAAGGAGCAAAATGTAGACACTAGAAAAATACACACTTACAGTTCTAAGTGTCTAAATGCTTTAGGACCACCTTAAATCCTCCTAAAACCTTCCTAATCCCTTCTGCCACCCTCCTAACTTAACCAAATTCCCTATTCTACCTATTTATATTCAAAAAGTATTATTTGAAAACACCATTCAAAAATAGTTTTTGAAATCACTATTCATGAAACAATATTCACCATCACTATTCACAATGGGACCCACTTTCACTATTCATGATGACATGGAATATGACATGGAAAATAACATGGCATGTGACATATCATGTGACATGGCATATGACATGACAAATGACATGGCATGTGACATGGTAAAATGACATGGCAAAATGATGTGGTAAAGTGACATGGCTTGGTACCCCACCTTTAGTGCCTTTTCCAAGATGCTTAATGACCTAATTTAAGCATCACAAGGGTTCAAACTTTAAATTGGTCTAATTTATCCTCAAGGGTAAGTCATTTGACTTGGTTTTGTATTTTCACATGAAAATAGCCTTAAAATTTGACTTACCTGCCCCTTTCACACCTTGGGAGAGACAAAGAGCCCCCATTTTTGATTTCTTAGCCCCAATAAGAGAATTATAATCCCAAATTAGAATCTTCACCCACCTCACCTTGAATTACCCATGCCCCCTTGAAAAATGGTTCCATATTTTTTGGGAGACCTCTTAAAAGTCATAAATAAGGACAAATAAGGGTTTAACAAAGTCTTCGGTCCCATTTTCAAACCATGTGCACAATTCCTTCTAAACTTGGACTTGCATGCAAGGTAGGGATAATTGAAAACCACCACATGAATCTTCCACCAACCCCATCCTTAACCTTTGGGAAAAATGTGCCATACTTCCAAGATGCCCTCTTTTGGCATGTTTCTTCACAAAATAACTACAAATACTCCCCCCCGCCTCTCCTTCACCCAAAGGAGAGATGGAAAAGTTAGAGTATTGATGCCAAAATTTTATTTCAAGTATTCATCCATTTCAAGGAGGTAATTACTCTTCCACATATTGGAATAAAATAATTCAAAGTAATGAATTTCTATCGAAATTGCCTTAAGTCATCTTCATCAACAATCTTCAACAAACCATCTTCATCAATAAGCATCTACAAATGTTGAGGTAATATTTTATTTTGTTATTTCAATTTATTTATTTATTTAATTTTTTACTCCCTTCCCTTAACCTTTTCACTCCACCATTATTTTCTTCATCCCTTCCTCATCTTACCATTTACCCCTTTACCCCATTTTGCCTCTTTGCCATATTCCTCACTCGACCTCTTTCAACCTCTTTGCCACACTCGACATATTCTCTTCTTTGTCTCATCTATCCATTTAACATTTTGTCTATTTTCAGCCTTGATAATTTACCCAACCCAACAAAATAATCGTTTTGACCCTCACCATTTTACCCAAACCCCAAAATTATGGCCTTGCCTTGACTAGTTTTAACATGTGCTAGATTTAGTCATTTTTTATTTGAATAAGAATTTCATTTATTTTTGTAATTAACATTTAATTTATAATTAATTTAAATTAAATTACCTTTAGTTTATTTTATCATCTTCATTTGTTATTAGGGGAGTGGATTGACAGCCATCCAAGAAAGCTTTAGCTTCTTAGATCTAGCATATGCTAGGCGGTCCACCCTGCATCTTTGTCTAACTAACAAGCTTATGGTAGTTTTGTATTATTACAAGTATTCATTCCAAGACAAAAAGGAGTTATCTATTTATCTGGTCATCAATGATCGCATGTTTACTAGGTACACACCCTTCATCTTGTGTTTCTATATTTTCTCATAAAAAACTAAGAAAAAAGCAAAAATTTACAGAAACAAGCAGATGTCCTTCAAGAGGGCTTGTCAAAGATTAGTGTTTTAGAGAAGCCACCAAATAAGGAGAGTTTATTTCTCATAAAAACATCTAAATGAAATGAATGGAAATCAAACAAGGTGGTTAAACTCCTCCCTTCTACCTTTATGTAATCATTGGCAACTCCTTGGTACACAACTACATGGTAGATAATGGAACAAGTACTTTAGTGATGCCAAAGTCAATAGTAAATTAGTTTGGTTTGAAGTATTAACCCAAAAATAAGGGGGTTTTATAGCTTTATGGATCTTTTACCAAACTAGTTGGTATTATCAGAGGTCTAAACTTGACCTTCCATGCTTATCCTAGTGTTTCAATGGCTCAGGATGTAGTGGTTCTAGAAGTGCATCCTTACTTTGCTTTATGCTTACCTAGAGACTTCACAACTAAAATTAGGGGTTATATTTTATAAAATTGGTCCTATATGGTCTTTAGGACAATGTATAGGATCAAGGTATCTATCAAGGTTGAACCTATTACCCAATTCCACATTAAGCCTTATGGGCTAAATAGCCCAAACATCAATTATAATCAGGTGTGGGAGATGGTATTTACACAAAGGAAAAGAACTTTGAAGAAGTCTTATCTAGGGTTAAAAACTTTAACATAACTTTAGAACATAGGCTGGGTAGGGATAATAACCCTTCAAGAGAAATATGGCAGTTACATCCCTTACAATATCACTTGTTGCCAAGATCATCTAGGACTACACATCAAGAACCCCCTATTGAGGGAAATTTTTTTGAGCCTCAATAGGGAGAATTGACAAAGTAATCTTAGATTGATCAACCTAAGGATGCAAAAGGAAAAGGTAAAGCTATAAGTAAAGAGTCTAAGATTGAGCAAACACCTATTGAAAGTCTCCAAATTTAGGCATCCCACCAAGGCCTTCTTTCTCAATATAAGTTATCAGCATAATTACTTTGGAAACCAAGAAATAGTGGAGAGTTCCCTTGCTAAAATCATAGAAACTTATGGTTTAGATAAGGAAGAAGATCCATCTGAGCAAATAGGCAAGGAATTAGTTCCATTAGGTAGAGGAAAGAGACAGGCAAAATTAGCCTTGGTTCCTCTAGCTCCAAGAAAGAGGCCTAGGTTAAATTTCACTCACCCTACTAGTGAAATAAACCTATTTAGTGATGAGAATGATATTTATGGACCAACCATTCTTGATTAGTTTTTTTATGGGAAGTTGAAAAAAAATCCATCTCTTTCACCTTTACTAGCTCTGACTCAAGTGGACATAGGTATTCAGGATAATGTCAAGCCATGGATTTAGGATATGTTAAAGAAACAAGAAGAGGGAAGCATCCAAATTCTTCACAATAAATAAATCCAATGGGTTGGTACCCTAGGAGCCTTTGGGAGTTCAAATGTAGAGATTCCTAAAAAACCACAAGTGAAAGAGTTTGATCCTCAATTCCAATTTAATCTAGAGACATCAACTCTTGAAAGAGTAGCGACCAAGAAAATTACTATTGGTAGTGAGGAGTTCACCTTTTGGAAGGTGGAGCCATTTACTTGCTTAAATCCTATTCTAAGGTAGGTAATAGGGGAGCATCATATTTTTTAAGAGGATGTATCTAGTTTGGTACTGGTCCAATCAACAATGGCCTTGGCTAGAGTTTAAGGATTGAAACAGAGGATCATCAACTTGGAAATAGAAAAACAAGATTTAGAAGCTCAGGGCTTCTTGACAATTCCTAAAAATATATTGCAAATCTTGAATAAATCCTTGATGAATGCATTTAAGAATTTGAAAGGCATTAATTCTAGATTAAATGCTTTGGACCATTAATTTGAGATGGCATAAGCCTTAATCACCTAGTGGCAGAAGTCTCAAGCTCAAATGGAGGAGCTCATCAAGGTGCACAAGATAAAACATGCCTTAAAATTCAAGATTATCAAACTCAAAAATCTGGACATCCTCATGGCAATTTTGGTAGATAAATAAGAAAATTTGATCACCTGGAGTAATGATATTGAGGACTTCATCAAGAGATACACAGACTTGGTAAACTAGATTGAGAAACTTTTGGGGAATATATTAATTAACCCTTCTCAAACCACATCTTTAGGCCTAATTGATGATGAAAAATTTTAAGCAGAGGGTTGATACCCACATCCAAGGCATCAAAGATAGCTAAGGTCATTCAGCTAAGGATAACAAAAATACCCTTGATACCATTACTTTTTTAGGGAAGTAAATTATAGAAGCACAATGTGCTAAGGAACTTGTATCTTGGGTAGATAGTGAATTTGACAAGTTAACAGATAAAGAAAAGGATTGTCTAATGAATCCTATAGTGGATTTTGAGTTGATCAAGGAGCAATACACCAAGGTGAAAGACTTCCTTAGATATGGCTAATTAGAAGGACCCACCAATGAAATTCTTACAAGATTATTCTTTTTGTAAAGTATATGCTAGTCTATTAGCATATACTCTTTCTTGTCAAGTTGGCATGATTTTTTGGCATTGTAGCTTTATATCAAAGCCAACTATCCTTATCCACATCTAGATATTTTTGAAAGTTAACTAGTTAACCACCTATGTTTTCTATAAATAGGTAGATGGTTACCATTTGTAAAGAGAGAGTTTTTGAGCAATTGATATTAGGAGCATTTAATATAACTAAGGAATTTTAAAAAGATTATCTGGATAGTTTTTCTTAAATGTCTATGCTATCTCTTAATTATAAGGAGTTATATTGAATTTGAATGATTCTAATTATTTGAGTTACATTCTTTGTCATAGGGTTATTAATTTGTGCTAAATACTAAATTGACTGTAAAGATCTCAAATATACTTCATTTTATTTACTTTGTATTTGGATGTACTTAGGTTATTCAGATCACAATAGCAAACCTTTAATGTAAATTTGGTTCTTACTTATGATTCATATTTTTCCTTTAAATTTTTATTGATTTGTGATATAATTTGAGCTTATGCTATTTTATAACATAAAATGGTTCAAATGTGGTCAAAGTAACTGGAATTTTGTCATAATATTTGAGATGAAAACCGACAATCACATTTCTTTCTTCCTTACCCTTCCGTTTTTTTTTTTATTATCAAGATTCACTCTAGCTTAGAGGTCATTATTAATAATAATTTAGTTTAACTACCAAATCCTCATAATTATTAAGTATTCAAATATTATATACCTTGGTGGCTCCCAACCACTAAATCAAATAAATATTGTGGATAGTTTTTATACTTTGCTTCTATTCCACCACAGACAATCACTGAATGGTCACAAACTACAACTCATGCCATGGATTCTCAAAATCCTAAAATGAGAAGTGTTCTTAAACCCTAAGATCACATGTGGTACAATTATAAGCATCAATACGAGAAGCTCCACTAGCACTAGAAGGAGGGCCTCTTTAAATATGCTTAATATGTTTTGAGTGTATTTGGTCGAAATTATCTATTTTTTACATGATTATGTTTCTTTTAACATAAATTGTGTAAAGATTGGTGACCTTTATGGAAATACAACTTTTTTTGTTAAAAACTTATTAGTATTTGGAGTTAGGATGGCTTATTTTGCTCAAAATTGATAATTATTTGAAAATAAGATGTTTATTTGAGTCAGAAGTTGTAAAGATTGGTCATTTTTGCATAACTCAGTAAATCTTTGAACTTGTTTAGTTAAAGATTTATGTCTTTTGTCCTCTTATGATTTTTTTTTCAAATTAAGCTTAGTGTGCATATTATTTATCATTATTTGGAAATTAATATGTTACAGCATGTTTTAAAATAGGGTCCTTAGTCTTCAAGTTAGAATTATCAAGAATTAGGACTAGATCACATTCAGAGACTAAAGAACCCTTGCTCGAACTAGAAACTCACAAAAGGACTAGGAAAGATAGATGTAAGCGTAGGCATTCTAAATCTCTACCATCATCACCTTTGTAATGGATTCATGTGCATGATCTTCATCCAAACATGGCATGTCTTCAAAGTTACCCTATCAATATACCAGGTGTAGTTCATGATTTACCACATAATCTGGAATAATATTTACCAATATTTAGTCTAACTAGTAGTACGACTACTGAGGAACATGTTAAATATTTCAAAATTGCATTAAAATTATTTAATGTTATTCATGAAGATGTAGCATGTAGTTTATTCCTATTTACATTTAAAATTGCTACATATGAATGGTTCCTCAATTTACCTAACAATTGTATTATCTCATGGAATAATTTTGACACTATTTTCATTGATCAATTTGGAAAGATCATAAGTCCTTATGTCATTTATCATCAATTCAAAACTATTAAGAGAGATACAAGTGAACCTATTACATCATTTAATCTCAGGTTCCAAAAAATGTTTAGTTGGATCATGGATCCATATAAACCTAATGAAGCTTTAGCTTTGGAGGTTTATAAAGATGTTGTTGACCCCATAACTTCTTTGTTTTTGAAGAGAGCTATTCCACTTATCATCACATTGGCTCAAGCTTATTCTGAAGCAGTGGTCATTGGTGACTGAATACAACCCCAAAGACAGATGGTTTATTCTATCCCAAATTTTAATACTTGAATTCTTGCATTAAACCTTTTCCCAAGTAATAACCAAAATACTCTAGCATTAAACCAGTTTCTTGCTTTTAATGTATTGCCTACTAGTCATGCTACCACTAATCAAAATCTAGGCTTCTTGAGCCATCAATTTACCAATGGATTTCATGACAATGATCAGAAGGCTTTAGTGCCTATTAATGACATTAATAATAACCAAAGTAAAAATGCCGAGGTTCCAAAAAATGAAAATGAATCTATATTGAAAATGGTATAGAAGCTTAACACTAATTTTCTATAATTACAAAAACAAGTTGGTAATGCTAATGACAATTCTAGAAGGAACTTCACTTTCCAAATGCTCAACAGACCTAAGAATAGGTTTTAGAATGATAGTTTATAGAATAGCAAAGCTAATGAGTCTTTCCCTAGCAAAAATAATATGGATATGAAACTCACTGATATTGCCTTACCAGATTATTGTAGAGTGCATGCTACTTCAAAACATGGTGAGATTGATTTTATTAAGTTTTGTAAAGATTTTGAAGCTTTTAAAGAAGAATTTGACACATTTGAAGTGGTTCTAAACAAAGAGGTTACTATAAATTCTTTTGAATCTAAAGCATCTAACCAAGTGCATATGGTGGAAACTTTTAATATCCCTTTTCAAGAGGATAATGAGCCTGAGAATATTCTTAAGGAAATTCAATCATTCCAGTAATTTTTGAAGATATATCCTTTGAGAAATAGGGAATAAAAACAAACATTGACTACCTTTACCCCTCCTAAAATTATGGGACCCCTCCAGACACTATATTAAAGAATAATCTTGAACCTCTTAGAGGAAGTTCTTCTAAGTTAACGTTAACTATTGATCCTCCAAGAAAAGCTAGCTACAACATTGTGGAAGATATGAAAATGATTAAGGATAATATCACTTTGCATGAGCTAACTCAAATCACAAAACAAAGAGACTTACTCTTGGAATCTTTGTCAAAGAAAATTGGGAAACCCCCTAAGAATGATAGTGTAAATGTAATTATATAAGTGATAAAAGTAGAGTCTCCACCTTTTTTACTTATAGTCAGGATATTTGGAAAAAATGTCATAATTGTCTTTTAGATTCGGGATCCTCAATCAACATTATGCCTGCTAGGATATGTGAACAACTCATGTTAATTCTAATCAAATTTGATAGGGTAGTCACTCGATTAGATAAATCTAGAGTTAAGTTTATAGTATAATTATTGAATGTGCATATACAACTGGCTAGTAAACCAAGGGTACAAAAATTCATTGATATCTAAGTGGTAGAAATGCCTAGTGCTTATAGATTGTTTTCTAGTAGAAAATGGACTAAGGATTTAAATGGATATATGTCTACTAATTGTTCATACTTATGGTTTCCTTGGAAAGGTGTGACAAATCAAATAAGAGTAGAAAGGGAACCTTAAATGAAACACATGATAACATAATATAATGTTGTTAATGAAAGGGTAAATTTCCCAGATTTTGATTTGGGAGTTTTCACTTTGGAAATTACAAAAGAACCAGTTTCTAAGTGTTATTCTCAAAAGTGTGGTTTGTGTAAGTTATACATTGATGGTTTCAAGTGCAAATCAAGATCAAGAGCTAGTATTATAATAATGAATCTTTTAGAAAAGCAATACCATGTAGCTTATAAGTTACAATTTCTTTGCATTAATAATTTAGTTGAGTATGAGGCTCTCATACTTGGATTGTAGTTTGCCATTAAACACAAAGTTAAATAAGTCCTTGTCTATGGAGACTCTGAACTTGTAACTAACCAAGTGAGAATTAAGTACCAATACAAATTGTCTTAATTAAAGAGATATAAGTTTAGGGTGTGGGATTTGATCAAATATTTTGATGCCTTCAACTTCTTAGCTATTCTAAGAGAAGAAAACAAATTTTTTGATTAGCTAGCCTCTACTACAACTAACCTCATGTCTAATCATGATTTTCAAAGCATCAGTATTGATTTAATACCTTATCCTTTAGATCCTAACAATATAAATAATTTCCAAGTTTTCAATGATGATCAACAAATCATAGATTTCTTAACTAATTCTAGGGATTTTAAAGCTCACATTATTGATGAGATTGATGAAAATTCTCATGAAGAGGAACTTAATGGTAAAATTATCTAATTAAGTGATTAATAGATACCTAAAGGGATGGTTTCATTGGAAAGACTGTTTGATTTTGACAAAAAATTTGAAGCACCTAAGCAACCCAAGGTAAATGGTAAGGATTATCATGCAATTAATCTTAGCTCACATGATTATCCCTAAATGGTAAATATAGGGAAGGCTTGCACTGAAATGGAAAATAAAAAAGCTAGAGAGTTGATTACAAAATACAAGGATGTAATTACTTAGTCTTATGAAGATTTGAAAGTATTTTACCCAAGGATCATTACTCATACCATACCTCTTCAAGAAGGTTGCAAACCTTTTAGATAGAAGTAAAGGCTAGTCAACCCTATTTTAGAACCCATGATTTTTAAAGAAGCCAAGAAGATGTTGGATGCAAGGATAGTTTTTCCTATTAGACATTCCACTTGGGTGGTAAACCTAGTCCTAGTAAAAAAAAGAATGGAGAAATAATATTATGCATAGATTTTAGAAATCTGAATATAACATCTGAAAAGGATAATTATCCTTTACTTTCCCTGGACCAAGTTATCCAAACTATTTCAAGATCTTCCATGATGTCTTTTTTAGATGTATTTTTTGGATATAACTAGGTGTTTTTTTCTCCAGAAGATAGGATGAAAACAACTTTTACTACTAAATGGGGAACATATGCTTTCAAGAAAATGCCTTTTGGATTAATTAATGTAGGGGAAACTTTTCAAAGGGCCATAGACCATGATTTCCAAGGTTTAGTGGGAAAGTGTATCATCATTTATATGGATGATCTTATAGTATTTTCTAAAAATAGAGAAGAGCACTTCATACATTTGAGACAAGTATTTGATAGATGCAAGAAGTATGGTTTATCTCTTAACCCTAAGAAAAGCATAATCTATGTCACTAAAGGAAAATTATTGGGACATGTCATTACCAAAGATGGAATATCTACAGATCCTAATAGAGTAAAGTCTATTTCTAAAAATGGGTTGCCCAACAACTGAAAATAACTTAAGTCATTCGTTGGCAAGATTAATTTTGTGAGGAAATTTATTTCAGGCTTCATTGAGATTGTTAAACCTTTAAATGACATGCTTAAGAAAGACACTATAATTTCTTGGAATAAATAATCCAAGAAGGCATTCATTGATATTTAGAAGGCAATTACTAAATCTCCAGTCCTCATAATTCCTAATTTTTCAAAGGATTTCTATCTATACATTTGCTTCTGAGCATATTATGGCTATAGTGTTAACTCAAAAAGTTGATGGGAATGATCATCCTATAGCTTTCATGAGCACCAATTTTAGGAATGCAAAAGTGAATTATTCTATGATTGATAAGTAAGCTTATGTACTGGTAAAGGCAATAAAATAATTTAGACATTACCTCCTTAGAAATAAGGTACATGCTATATTACTTGATCTAGCTACAAAACTTATGTTGAGTCAAAATGAGCTTGGAGAAAGAAGAGGAAAATGGATGGAAATTCTACAAGAATAAGATATAGAGATGAAAATAGCCAAATTAGTGAAATTTTAGGGTCTAGTTTAGATGATTTCTAATATTGACCAAAAATTTCATATCATGGAAGTAGATCAACAAAACTTTCAACCTAATGAGTGGCATGACTCTATTATCCATTTACTTGTCAATGGTGTTTGTCCCCCAAGATTTATAAGAGAATAAGAGAGAGCCTTGAGGATCAAATAAGATCATTACCTCATCAAGAATGGAGTCTTGTATATGAGGAACTTTGAGGAAATTTATTTGAGATGTGCCTCCAAGGAAGAAGCAACTTAGATTATGACTACCTTTCATGAAAAATCAAGGAGTGGACACCCTTCAAGAAGAACCATAGCTCATAAGATTTTTAGTGCTAGATATTATTCGCCTACACTCTTCAAAGATGATTATAAGCATGTGAGGGAGTGTTAGTCATGCTAGATATTTAGCACAAAGGAACCAAATACATCCATGCCTTTACAACCTATGATGCTAGATAAACCTTTTGCACAATGGGGATTAGACTTTGTTAAAGTAATAAACCCCAATTCTTTTGAAGGTCATAAGTATGTCCTGACTGCTATGGATTATTATACTAGGTGAACTTAGGTGGTAGCCACTAAGCAATGTAGAATAGAGGAAGTGATCAATTTCCTAAAAAAAAATTATACTAGATTTGGAAACCCAATTTCTTTGGTTTGTGACAATGGATCTACAGTCATTTATATTGAAATGATAGAATGGGATTATGACCAAGGAATTACACTCAACTTTTCTTCTTATCGATATCCTTAAGGAAATAGTGTTTTTGAATCCACAAAAAAAAATATGATGAAAGCTATCAAGAAATCTATTGAAGATAAACCTAGAACATGGCATAAACTTCTTAAGTTTTCATTATGGGTAGATTGAATCAGGATCAAATAAGCTCTAAAGGCTTCACCATTTTTGTTGGTATATGTTTAAGATCCCATCTTTCCCATCACTTTAAAGCTTCCTACATTCATATTCATGCAGGAATACATGGAAAACAGTTAGGAAATTTCTAATCCCCAACTGTTAGACATTATTCAAATGGAAGATGCCAAAGAAAATGCATTTATAAACTTCAGTAGACACCAATCAATTGTGAAAATATGGTTTGATAAGAGATCTAAAGTGAAGGTATTTAGACAAGGAAATCTGGTCCTTTTTTAGGACAAGGCATCAAAACCCAAAGGTAAACATGGTAAATTCACTCCTTTATGGATTGGTCCTTACCAAATTGCAGAAATCTTGGGCAATAATAATTTCAAGTTGAAATATCTCTAAGGAGTAGAGTTCACATTGCCTACTAATGGATAATATCTCAAACATTACTTTGTTGCTACCCCACCTAAGGTCTTCATGGAATAAATGTGTAATATTGTTAAAATTAGAATAGGTAGGCTAGTTAGTTCCCTTTCTTGCTTTGTTTTTTCTTCCTTGTTGGGCTTGTTTATATTTGTTTTGTTTGTGTTTTGTTTTTTCTTGCTTGGTGGTGTTCCTTGGTTGTGGTAAAGTCTCATGTTATTATTTTTTGGTTTAGAATTGCTCAAAAGTGAACATGGTTAGCAATAAAGAAGTATGAAGCAACTATATGTATTAGTATAAATTGGTATAGGAATTTATTGTCTTACAAAGATTTAAACCTTATTCTGCATCAAAACTTGGTTTTAAGAAGAATCATATGTATACAATGTGAATTTAGTCTATTAACTCATATTCATGCTTACACTTAAAACACATCCTTGTCATGGACTAAAGTTTCAATTAAAGGAGAGTATCCTAATGCTAGAGCATTTAACCAAATCCTTAAAACTAGGTTGTTTTGGTTTCCAACCTTTACAAAAGGACCTAGAAAATGTAAAAAAAAACACATTAAAAAATCTATGGAAATAAAATCAAAGGTGATTCAGGTAATCTCCACCAAGGCTATGGATGCCTAGCTGATAGTGGAACAAGACCTTGAGTGAAACCAAAGCTATCTCTGTTAGGGCTATAGACACCTAGCTAGTAGCAGAGCAATGCCCAAGCCTCCCCTAAATTAAGAGTTATTATTTTTAAAGAATATCTAAAGCACTCAAAGTTAAATGTAATGGACCAAAATGATATGAACCTAGATGTTATTTCTTGAAATTCATGACAAAAAGTAAGTGGAATCAAAACACACACTACATGTTTATGTTTTAATATCTAATTTTAAATTTTATACATAAGGAACTTGTTTCAACCTAAAGTTTCAAGAGAGAATATATATCCAAAAAAGGATATAAAATTCATGTAAAATTTTAAACTAGAGCCTTGTGTTCCAACATATTGCTATGTTTCCCATATGAGTCACCATTTGTTGAGATCAACACCCCCATCTTTATTTTTTAAAAAGGGGACCCCTGTGATTATTTCGACAACTTCTATATCCTAGAATAAGTGTGAAAGATTTTTTGATCATGTTTTTAATGTTGCAAAAAAATCATCTTGAAGGTTATTAATTGTAGGATCCATGGAAGAAGTCAAGGTTCCCAAACAGTAAACCCTAATGGTTTGAATTTAAACATTCGTAGGAAAATCTAGTGAGAAATTTTATGCATGATTAGGTTTTAGCTTAAATTTCATGTGCTTTTGCAGATCTAATGATTTACAATTATTTACTATATTTGATCCAATGATGTATCAATCTCAAAATGTTTTAGAAAGGCATACAATTAATGACTTGGGCCCCAGTAAGGATCCAACAACGATCACTTGATTGGAGGTTTTTAATCTAATGGTACGAATTAGATTTTATCATCTTAAATTTTATAGGTTCACTCCCATCATTTGTCATCTGTGAGGACATATTTGATGAGACTAAACCCATCAAATTCAACCTAGACATTCCCCAAATCTTTGAGATCTCCTAAAGGTTTTACGTGTGGTACTCATTCATTGGACATAAATATATTATCATCTTAAATTTGATAGGCTCAATCCCATCATTTGACATCTGTGAGGATGTATTTGATGAGATTGAACCCATCAAATTTAACTTAGACAATCTTTTAAGCTTTGAGATCTCCTGATGGTTTTACATGTGGAATTCAGTTATTAGGTCAATAGATTTTATTATCCTAAATTTGTTAGTTTCACCCCCGTCATTTGACATATGTAAGGACGTATTTGATGGGATGAAACCTATCAAATTTAAATTTAAATAGAAAGAATTTATTATCTTAAATTTGAGAGGTTCACCCCCATCATTTGGCATCTATGAGGATGTATTTAACAAGACCAAACCTGTCAAATTTAATGTAGACAATTTTTTAAGCCTAATCAAGGGAGGCATTTCTAAATCCTTTTACAAAATTATTAGTTTTCTTATGAAGACAAGATTGAGATAGAAAAATCTTGGCCTAAGTCATTTTTACTGATTAAAAGGGCAAACATCTTATAGGATCTAATGGTGATCGCTTGCTCATTGGATTTGATCCAATAGTGCACATCAACCCAAAAGCTTCAAGATATCCTGAAGGATCTAATAGTGATCCCTTGCTCATTGGATTTGATCCAACGGTGTGACAAAATTGAATATTTTTCAAAGGCCTTGAAAGCTTGACATATGGCACAATCAATAAGTTCAAAGATCAAGAACTAATGAAATGCAAGGACCTAAATTTGTCTTTTCAAACCAAAATAAAAGGGACTTTTCAAAACCAATGATCACTCTTCAAATGTCATTTATGAAAATTTCCATGAAAGGTATGGAACCCTACCACATAAGCTCCATGTAAGTATGAAGGATCCAAATGAAAGATATCTCATGATTGAAAATACAGGAGGTATGATAAGTAAGGTTCCATCATATCTAAGGCACACATGAGATCAAAGTTGGATGTTTTGGTCATTACAGCAAAAAACCCTAAACCCTCTATAAAGAAGGCTAGAGTTAGTTCAAATTGATTATGCGACACTTGAGATAATTTGAACTAAATAGAGTAGGTGCCTTAGTAAGAACTTTGATAGCTTTACAATTAAAATACAGTGTTATCAATGGTAGTAGGCAGGCAATATATGAAGATTGAAGCTGAGCTTTATCTAACTTCAAATGGTGAAGGAAGGGTCTTTAGAGACATAGAGTTGGATTCAACAACATTGAATGTACAAAGAATTAAAAATTGGTCTAAATTATTCTTCTTTATTGAATATTTATAACCAATTTATCAGGAAGAAAAGAGAAATGCTTTAGTGCACCAAAGATACAAGGATTTAGTATCAATTTAGATGGCAAGCCTTCATCATGAAGCTCCTAAACCAAAGGTAATGCATTACATTGACCTTCTTGTTCTTATTTTTGTTGACTGTAGAGTAGATTAAGAATGGATTATTCATGAAGAAAATGTCAATAAAGTTGCATGCATATCTCCCATGGCATTTGAGACTTATTATAAGATCCCTTTACCTCACGTTGATCTTCCATTCTTGAGAGAATGGATAAATTCCCAAAACCTAGATTTAGTTTTTTCACCTTGATTAATCTAAGGTTCTCATATTTTTAGAACCCATAATGGTGAGATTCCTATTACCCAATTTAGACAGGGTGTTAGGGTAGCTATGACCTTATTGAACAGAGCCTTTGGTGCCTCTTCTACAACTTATGTGAGTAAGATATGCCATTGCATGTTGGAATAGAACCTAACCCCTCCCATTGGAGACTTAATAAGTTTTTTATTGGCCAAATAATTTACAGCCATCGAGAAAAAGACCTCTAAACATTTCTTTATGATGTCTTACCTCTTAGAATCGCTCTTGGCATCTATTAATTTCTTGATCATACAAAATTGGTCTCTTGATGGTAGGACTACCATTTTCCATCATTACTCCAAACTACATATTTTCAAATACAATAATCATATGTAATTTATATGTGATGGTGTCTTCCTAGTCATTTTTGAGATAATCACTGCTATTCCTATGCCTAGACTTCATCCTCTAATAGAAAAAAGTGGAGACCATGGGGGATGTGTGGTTTTATCCAGATTGCATTGTAATAAGGATAGAAGGAATCATGGTCTAACCATACAAGCTACCCATATATGTTCCCAGTAAACTTTTAGAGCAAGAAATTGCTTATCAAATCATCTAGGGCATAAATTGGCACTGCAAGAATAATAAAAAGGCTCAAGTTCAAGTTCATCCCTTCTCACTGGATATTGGTAGAATTTTAATCAAAGATTGGAAATAGTTGGAGATCATAGTGGTACATAAGAAATCTTTTATTTTCCAATTAGATAATCTTAAGATGTGGGACCCCAATAATAGAGTGGCTAACCACATTCAAGATAGGAAGGTCCCAAAGACTGAGTACAAGCATCAACCGGGTGTGGGAGATGGTATTTACACAAAGGCAAATAACTTTGAATAATTCCTATTTAGGGTTAAAAACTTAAACATAAATTTAGAATGTAGGTTGGTTAGGTATAATAAGCCTTTAAGAGAAATATGGTAGTTACATCCCTTATAGTATCACTTGTTCTCAGGACTGTTTTGGACTACACATCAAGAACCACCTATTGAGGGACATTATTTTGAGCCTCAATAGGGAGAATTGACAAAGTCATCTTAGATTGAGAAACCTAAGGATGTAAAAGGAAAAGGTAAAGCTATAAGTAAAGAGTCCAAGATTGAGCAAAGACCTATTAAAAGTCTCCAAATTTAGGCATCACCACTAAGGCCATCTTACCCAATAGAAATTATCAACATAATTGCTTTAGAAATTAGAGAAATAGTGGAGAGTGCCCTTTCTAACATCATGGCTATTTATGGTTTAGATAAGGAAGAAGACCCTTATGAGGAACCAGGAAAGGAATTAGTTCCATTGGGTAGTGAAAAGAGACAAAAAAAATTAGCCTTAGTTCCTCTGGCTCTAAGAAAGAGGCCTAGGTTAACTTTCACTCACCCTACTAGTGAAATCAACCTCTTTAATGATGAGAATCCTATTTATCAACCAACCATTCCTGATTGGTTTATTTATGGGAAGTTGAAAAAAAAACCATCTCTTTCTCCTTCATTGGCTCTAACTTGAGTGGACATAGGTATTCAAGATAATGCCAAGCCATGGATTCAAGATATGTTGAACAAACAAGCAAAGTGAAGTATCCATATTATTCACAACAAGAAAAACCAATGGGTTGGTACCCCAAAAACCTTTAAGATTTTAAATGTAGATATTCTTAAATAACCACAGGTGAAAGAGTTTGATCCTCAAGTCCAATTTAGTCCAGAGATATCAAGTCTTGAAAGAGTAGTGACCAAGAAAATTACTGTTGGTACTGAGGATTTCATCTTTCAAAAGGTGGAGCCATTTACAGGTTTAACTCCTATTCCAATGTAGGTAGTAGGGGAGCATCCTATTTTTCAAGAGGATGTAGCTAGTGTGGTACTGGCCCAATCAATAATGGCCTTGGCTAGAGTTCAAGGATTGAAATATAGGATCCTCAACTTGGAAATAGAAAAAGCAAGATTTGGAAGCTAAGGTCTTCTTAACAATTCCTAAAAATATATTGCAAATATTGAATAAATCCTTGATGGATGCATTTGAGAATTTGAAAAGAATTAAGTCTAGAGTGAATTATTTGGACCATCAAGTTGAGATGACAAAAGCCTTAGTGACCTAGTGGCAGAATTCTCAAGCTTAGATGGAAGAGCTCATCAAGGTGCATAATATAAAATGGGCCTTAAACTTCAAGATTATCAAACTCAAACATCTAGACGTTCTCATGGTAGTTTTAGGAGGTAAACAAGAATATTTGATCACCTGGAGTAGTGATGTTGAGGAATTCATCAAGAGAGACATAGAATTGGTAAACCAAATTGAGAAACTTTTGGAGAATCTATTAATTAACCCTTCTCAAACCACTACTTTAAGCTTGATTGATCATGAAGAATTCAAGTAGAGGGTTGATACCCACATCCAAGGCATCAAAGATAGCCAAGGTCATTTTACTAAGGACAAACATAAGACCTTTGATGCCATTACTTTTGCAGAGAATCAAATTACAAAAGCACAATGTGTCAAGGAACTTGTATCTTGGGCAAATAGTGAATTTAATAAGTTAGTAGATAAAGAAGAAGATTGTCTAATGAAGCCTGTAGTGGATTTTGAGTTAATCAAAGAGCAATACACCAAGGTGAAATACTTCCTCAAATAGGGATAATTGGAAGGACCCACCAATAAAATTCCTAAAACAATATTCTTTTTGTAAAGTATATGCTAGTCTATTAGCATATACTCTTTATTGTTAAGTTGGCATGCTTTTTTTTACATTGTATCTTTGTATCAAAGATAGTTGTCCTTATCCACATCTAGATATTTTTAAAATTTAACCAGTTAACCACCTATGTTTTTTATAAATAGGCATATGGTTACCATTTTTAAAGAGAGAGTTTTTGAGCAATTGATACCAGGAACATTTAATACAACTAAGGAATTTTGAAAAGATTGTCTAGATAGTTTTCATTTAATGTCTATGTTATCTCTTAATTAGAGGGAGTTATCTTGAATTTGAATGATTATTATTATTTAAGTTACATTCTTTGTCATAGGGCTGTTAATTTATGCTAAATGCTAAATTTACTGTAAAGATCTCAAATATACTTCATTTTATTTGCTCTGTATTTGGATGTACTTAAGTTATTCAGATCATAATAGCAAAGATTTAAAGTAAATTTGGTTCTTACTTATGATTAATAATTTTCATTTGAATTTTGTTTGATTTGTGTTATAATTTGAGATTATGCTCTTTTATAACATAAATTGGTTCAAATGTGCTCAAAGTAATTGGAATTTTGTCATAATATTTGAGATGAAAACCTACAATCATATTTTTTTCTTCCTTACCCTTCCTTTTTCTTATTTTTATCAAGATTCACTCTAGCTTAGAGGTCACTGTTAATAATCATTTAGTTACAATGGAGCTTCTCCTATTGATGATTCTAATTGTACCATAGGTGAAATACATATATTTGAGATACATATATTTTCATGGTACAGGTGCACATCTTTTTCTAGGTGCCTTAGTAAGAACTTTGATAGCTTTGCAATTACAATATAGTGTTATCAATGGTAGTAGGCAGGAAATAGATGAATATTGAAGTTGAGCTTTATCTAACTTTAGATGGTGAAGGAATGGTCTTTAGAGACATAGAGCTGGATTCAACAACATCAAATGTATAAGGAATTAGGAATTAGTCTAAATTATTCTTCTTTATTGAAGAGTTACAACCAATTCATCAAGAATAAAAGAGAAATGTTCTAGTGTAGTAAAGATACAAGAATTTAATATCAATTCAGATGGTAGACCTTTATCATGTAGCCACTAAACCAGAGGTAATACATTGCATTGACCTTGTTCCTATTTTTGTTGACTGTAGAGTAGATGGAGAATGGATTATTCATGAAATAAATGTCAATAAATTTGTATGCATATCTCCCATGGCCATTGAGACTTATTATAAGATCCCTTTACCTCATGTTGATCTTCCATCCTTGAGAGAATGGACAAATTTTCAAAACTTGGATTCAATTATTTCACCTTGGTTAATCCAAGGTTTCCATATTTTCAGGAACTGTAATGATGAGATTCCTATTACCCAATTTAGAGAGGGTGTTAGGGTTGCTATGACCTTATTGAATAGAGCCTTTGGTGCCTCTTCTATAGCTTATGTGAGTAAGTTCTAGGTGTCTTATGTGCATTATATGTTGGAGTAGAACCTAATCCCTCCCATTTGAGACTTAATAAATTTCTTCTTGGCCAAACAATTTACACTCATCAAGAGAAAGACCTCCAGATATTTATTTATGATGTCTTACCTCTTAGACTCACTCTTGGCATCTATTAATTTCTTGGGCATCCAAATGGGTCCTCTAATGGTAAGACTACTATTTCCCATCATTACTCCAAACTACATATTTTCAAATATAGGAATCATATGTAATTCATATGTGATGGTGTCTTCCCAATCATTTTTGAGACAATCAATAGTATTCCTATGCCTAGAATTCATCCTCTAATCAGAAAACAAGTGGAGACCATGGGGGATGTGTGGTTATATCCAGATTGCATTGTAATAAGGATAGAAGGAATCATGGTCCTACCATATAGACTACCCATATATGTTCCTATTAAACTTGAAGAGTAAGAAATTGCTTATCAAATCATCCAGGGTATAGATTGGCACTGCAAGAAGAATAAAAAGGATCAGGTTCATCCCTTCCCATTTGACATTGGTAGAATTGTAATCAAGGATTGGAAACAACTGGAGATAATGGTGGTATACAAGAATTATTTTGATTTCCAATTAGATGATCTTTAGATGTGGGACCACAATAATAGAGTGGCAAATCATATTCAAGATAGGTAGGTCCCAAAGATTAAGTACAAGCATCAACCTGGTGTGGGAGATGGTATTTACACAAAGGTAAAGAAATTTGAATAAGTCATATCTAGGGTTAAAAACTTCAACATAACTTTAGAACGTAGGCTAGTCAGGGATAATAATCCTTTAGGAGAAATATGTCAGTTACATCCCTTACAATATCACTTGTTACCAGGATCGTTTGGGACTACACATCAAGAACCACCTGTTAAGGGACAATCTTTTGAGCCTCAACAGGGAGAATTGACAAAGTCATTCTAGATCAAACAACCTGAGGATGCAAAAAGAAAAGGTAAATCTATAAGTAAAGAGTCCAATATTGTGAAAAGACCTATTGAAAGTCTCCAAATTTAGGCATCCCCACTAAGGCCTTGTTTCCCAATAGAAGTTATCAACATAATTGCTTTGGAAGTTAGAGAAATACTGGAGAGTGCCCTTGCTAACATCATGGCTACTTATGGTTCCAATAAGGAAGAAGACCCATCTAAAGAAGCAAGTAAGGAATTGGTTCCATTGGGTAGTGGAAAGAGATAGGTAAAATTAGCCTTAGTTCCTCTAGCTCCATGAAAGAGCCCTAGGTTAAGTTTCACTCACCCTACTAGTGACATAAACCTCTTCAGTGATGAGAATCCTATTTATGGACAAACCATTTTTTATTATTTTGTTTATAGGAAGTTGTATAAAATCCCATCTCTTTTTCCTTCACTATCTCTGACTCGAGTCGATATAGGTATTTAGGTTAATGCCAAGCCATGGATTCAATATATATTGAACAGACAAGCAGAGAGAAGTATCCAAATTCTTCACAATAAGGAGATCCAATGGGTTGGTACCCAAAGAGCCTCTAGGAGTTCAAATGTAGAGATTCTTGAATAACCATAGGTGAGAGACTTTGATCCTCAAGTCCAATTTAATCTAGAGACATCAACTCTTGAAAGAGTAGTGACCAAGAAAATTACTATTGGTACTGAGGAGTTCACCTTTTAGAAGGTGGAGTTATTTACAAGCTTAACTCCTATTCCAAGGTAGACAGCAGGGGACCATCCTATTTTTCAAGAGGATGTAGCTAGTGTGGTACTGACCCAATCAAAAATGTCCTTGGATAGAGTTCAAGGATTGAAATAGAGGATCCTCAACTTATAAATAGAAGATCAAGATATGGAAGCTTAGGTCTTCTTGAAAATTCCTAAAAATATATTGCAAATGCTAAATAAATCCTTGATGGATGCATTTGAGAATTTGAAAATTATCAAGTCTAGATTGAATGCTTTGGACCATCAAGTTGAGATGGCAGAAGCCTTAATCACCTAGTGGAAAAATTCTTAAGCCCAGATGGAGGGGCTCATCAAGGTGCATAATAAAAAATAGGCCTTAAACTTCAAGATTATCAAACTTAGACATCTAGACATCCTCATGGCAATTTTGGTAGATAAACAAGAAGATTTGATCATCTAGAGTAGTGATGTTGAGGACTTCATCAAGAGATACATAGACTTGGTAAAATGTATTGAGAAACTTCTAGGGAATCTATTAATTAACCCTTCTCAAACCACTACTTTAGGCCTAATTGATGATGAAGAATTCAAGCAGAGGTTTGATACCCACATCCAAGACATCAAAGAAAACCAAGGTAATTCAGCCAAGGATAACCAAAAGACCCTTGATATCATTAATTTTGAAAGAAATCAAATTCCAGAAGCACAATGTGTCAAGGAACTTGTATCTTTGGCAAATAGTGAATTTGACAAGTTAGCATATAAAGAAGAGGATTGTCTAATGAAGCTTGCAGTGGATTTTGAGTTCATCAAGGAGAAATACACCAAGGTGAAAGACTTCCTCAGATAGGGCTAATTGCAAGGACCCACCAATAAAATTCCCAGAAGAATACTCTTTTTATAAATTATATGCTAGTCTATTAGTATATACTCTTTCTTGTCATGTTGGCACGATTTTTTTTCATATTGTATCTTTGTATCAAAGACATCTATCATTATCCACATCTAGATATTTTTAAAAGTTAACTAGTTAACTACCTATATTTCCTATAAATAGGTATATGGTTACCATTTGTAAAGGGATATTTTTTGAGAAATTGATACCAAGAGCATTTAATATAACTAAGGAAAATTGAAAAGATTGTCTGGATAGTTTTCGTTAAGTGTTTATTTTATCTCTTAATTACAGAGAGTTATCTTGAATTTGAATTATTCTTATTGTTTGAGTTACATTATTTGTCATAGGGCTATTAATTTGTGCCAAATGCTAAATTGATTGCAAAAAACTCAAATATAATTAATTTTATTTGCTTTGTATTTAGATGTACTTAGGTTATTCAGATCATAATAGCAAACCTTTAAATTAAATTTGGTTCTTACTTATGATTCATAGTTTTCCTTTGAATTTTTCCTAATTTGTGATATAATTTGAGCTTATGCTATTTTATAACATAAATTGGTTCAAATGTGCTCAAATTAATTGGAATTTTATCATAATATTTGAGATGAAAACTTACAATCATGTTTCTTTCTTCCTTACCCTTCCTTTTTCTTATTTTTATCAAGACTCACTCTAAGTTAGAGGTCATCATTAATAATCATTTAGTTTAACTACAAAATATATATAATTATTAAGTATTAAAATGATATAGACCCTGGTGGCTCCCAACCACTAAATCAAATAAATATTGTGGACATTTTTCATACTTTGCTTCTATTCCACCATAAACAATCATTGAATAGTCATAAAATGCAACTCATGCCATGGATTCTCAGAATCCTAAAATGAGAAGTGTTCTTCAAAACTAAGAACACTTGTGGTACAATTAGAAGCATCAATAGGAGAAGCTCCATTGTAACTAAATGATTATTAACAATGACCTCTAAGCTAGAGTGAATCTTGATAAAAATAAGAAAAAGGAAGGGTAAGGAAGAAAGAAATATGATTTCAGGTTTTCATCTCAAATATTATGACAAAATTCCAATTACTTTGAGCACATTTGAACTAATTTATGTTATAAAATAGCATAATCTCAAATTATAACAAAAATCAATCAAAATTCAAATGAAAAATATGAATCATAAGTAAGAACCAAATTTACTTTAAAGGTTTGCTATTATGATCTGAATAACCTAAGTACATCTAAATACATAGCAAATAAAATGAAGTATATTTGAGATCTTTACATTAACTTTAGCATTTAACACAACTTAACATCCCTATGACAAAGAATGTAACTCAAATAATAATAATCATTAAAATTCAAGATAACTCCCTCTATTTGAGATATAGCATAGACATTAAATGAAAACTATTTAGACAATCTTTTTAGAATTCCTTAGTTGTATTAAATGCTCTTGGTATCAATTGCTCCAAAACTCTCCCTTTAAAAATGGTAACCATCTACCTATTTATAGGAAACATAGGCAGTCAACCAATTAAATTTTAAAAATATCTAGATGTGGATAATGATAGATGTCTTTGATACAAAGCTACAATACGAAAAAAATCGTGCCAACTTGACAAGAAAGAGTATATGCTAATAGACTAGCATATAATTTACAAAAAGAATATTTTTTTAGGAATTTTATTGGTGGGTCCTTCCAATTAGCCCTATCAGAGGAAGTATTTCACCTTGGTTTATTTTTCCTTGATGAACTCAAAATCCACTGCAAGCTTCATTAGACAATCCTCTTCTTTATCTGCTAACTTGTTAAATTCACTATCTACCCAAGATACAAGTTCCTTGACACATTGTGCTTCTAAAATTTGCTTCCTTGAAAAGTAATGATATCAAGGGTCTTCTCTTTGTCCTTATCTAAATGACCTTGGTTTTATTTGATGACTTGGATGTGGGTATCAAACCTCTGCTTGAATTCTTCATCATCAATTAGGCCTAAAGTAGTGGTTTGAGAAGGGTTAATTAATAGATTCCCTAGAAGTTTCTCAATACATTTTACCAAGTCTATGTATCTCTTGATGAAGTCCTCAACATCACTACTCTAGGTGATCAAATCTTCTTGTTTATCTACCAAAATTGCCATGAGGATGTCTAGATGTTTGAGTTTGATAATCTTGAAGTTTAAGGCCTATTTTGTCTTATGTACCTTGATGAGCTCCTCCATCTAAGCTTAAAAATTATGCCACTGGGTGATTAAGGCTTGTGCCATCTCAAATTGATGGTCCAAAGCATTCAATCTAGACTTAATACTTTTCAAATTATTGAATGCATCCATCAAGTATTTATTTGGCATTTGCAATATATTTTTAGGAATTGTCAAGAAGACTTGAGCTTCTATATCTTGATTTTCTATTTCTAATTTGAGGATCCTCTATTTCAATCCTTGAACTCCATCCAAGGCCATTTTTTATTGGGTTAGTACCACACTAGCTACATCCTCTTGAAAAATAGGATGGTCCCCTACTACCTACCCTAGAATAGGAGTTAAGCCTGTAAATGACTCCACCTTCCAAAAGGTGAACTCCTCAGTACCTATAGTAATTTTCTTGGTCACTACTCTTTCAAGAGTTGATGTCTTTGGATTAAATTAGAGTTGAGGATCAAAGTCTTTCACCTATGGTTGTTCAATAATCTCTACATTTAAACTCCTAGAGGCTCTTTGGGTACCAACCCATTGGCTTTCCTTGTTGTGAAGAATTTGGATACTTCTCTCTGCTTTTTTGTTCAATATATATTGAATCCATGGATTGACATTAACCTAAATACTTATGTCCACTCGAGTCAGAGGTAATGAAGGAGAAAGAGATGGGATTTTATACAACTTCTTATAAACAAACTAATCAAAAATGGTTGGTCCATAAATAGGATCCTCATCACTGAAGAGGTTTATGTCAGTAGTAGGGTGAGTGAAAGTTAACCTAGGACTCTTTCTTGGAGCCAAATGAACTAAGGCTAATTCTATATATCTCTTTCCACTACCCAATGGAACCAATTCCTTGCTTGCTTCCTTAGATGGGTCTTCTTCCTTATCAAAACCATAAGTAGCCATGATGATAGCAAGGGAAATCTCCACTATTTTTATAATTTCCAAATCAATTATGTTGATAAATTCTATTGGGGAAGAAGGTCTTAGTGGGGATGCCTAAATTTGGAGACTTTCAATAGGTCTTTTCTCAATCTTAGACTCTTTACTTTTAGATTTACCTTTTCCTTTTGCATCCTTAAGTTGCTCGATCTGAGATGACTTTGTCAATTTTCCTTGTTGAGGCTCAAAATATTTTCCCTTAATAGGTGGTTTTTGATGTGTAGTCCTAAATGATCCTAGTAATAAGTGATACTGTAAGGGATGTAACTGACATATTTCTCCTAAAGGCTTATTATCCCTAACTAGCCTACATTCTAAAGTTATGTTGAAGTTTTTAACCCTAGATAAGACTTCTTAAAATTTATTTACCTTTGTGTAAATACCATATCCCACACCTAGTTGATGCTTGTCCTTAGTTTTTGGAACCTTCCTATCCTAAATATGATTAGCCACTCCATTATTATGGTCCTACATCTGAAGATCATTTAATTGGAAATCAAAAGAATTATTGCATACCACCATTATCTCCAATTGTTTCTAATCCTTGATTACAATTCTACCAATGTGTAACGGGAAGGGATGAACTTGATCCTTTTTATTCTTCTTACAATGCCAATCTATGCCCTGGATGATTTGATAAGAAATTTCTTACTCTTCAAGTTTAATAGGAACATATATGGGTAGTCTATATGGTAGGACCATGATTCCTTCTATCCTTATTAAAATGCAATCTGGATAGAACTACTCATCCCCCATGGTCTCCACTTGTTTTTTTATTAGAGGATGAATTCTACTTGTTTTTTTATTAGAGGATGAATTTTAGGCATAGGAATACTGATGATTGTCTAAAAAATGATTAGGAAGACACCATCACATATGAATTATATATGATTCCTATTTTTGAAAATATGTAGATTGGAGCAATGATGGGAAATAGTAGTCCTACCATTAAAGGACCAATTTTGGATACCCAAGAAATTAATAAATGTTAGGAGTGAGTCTAAGAGGTAATACATCATAAATAAATATCTAGAGGTCTTTCTCTTGATGACAGTAAATGGTTTGGCTAAGAAGAAACTTATTAAGTCTCCAATGGGAGGGGTTAGGTTCTACTCCAACATACAATGCACATAAGACACCCATACCTTACTCACATCAAAGGTTCTATTCAATAAGGTCATAGCTACCCTAACACCCTCTTTGAATTGGGTAATATGAATCTCATCATTAGGGGTCATAAAAATATGGAAACCTTGGATTAACCAAGGTGAAAGAACTGAATCCAAGTTTTGGGAATTTTTCCATTCACTCAAGAATGGAAGATCAACATGAGGTAAAGGGAGCTTATAATAAGTCTCAAAGGCCATGGGATCTATGCATACAACTTTATTGACATTTCTTTCATGAATAATCCATTCTCCATCTACTCTACAGTAAAAAAAATAGGAACAAGAAGGTTGATGTAATGTATTACCTCTGGTTTAGTAACTACATGATAAAGGTCTACCATCTGAATTGATATTAAATCCTTGTATCTTCAATACACTAAAACATTTATCTTTTATTCTTGATAAATTAGTTGTAACTCTTTGATAAAGAAGAATAATTTAGACCAATTCCTAATACCTTGTAAATTCAATGTTGTTGAATCCAACTCTATGTCTCTAAATACCCTTCCTTCACCATCTAAAGTTAGATAAAGCTCAGCTTTAATATTCATTTGTTTCCTGCCTACTACCATTGATAACACTATATTGTAATTTTAAAGCTATCAAAGTTTTTACTAGGGCACCTTTTTTGAATTCAATTCATAATTATCTCAAGTGTCACATAATCAATTTGAACTGACTCTAGCCTTCTTTATAGAGGGTCTAGGGTATTTTGCTTTAATGACTAAAACATCTAACTTTGATCTCATATGTGCCTTAGATATAATGGAACCTTACTTATCATATCTCCTATGTTTTCAATCATGAGATATATTTCATTTGGATCCTCCATACTTACATGGAGCTTATGTGGCAATGTTCCATGCCTTTCATGGTGATTTCATAAATGCCATTTGAAGAGTGATCATTGGTTTTCAAAAATCCCTTTTATTTTGCTTTGAAAAGCCAAATCTAGGTCCTTACATTTCATTAGTTCTTGATCTTTAATCTTATTTATTGTGCCATGTGTCAAAATTTTGAGGCCTTTAAAAAGTCTTCAATTTTTTCACACCATTGGACCAAATCTAGCAAGCAAGAAATCACCATTGGATCCTTTGGGAGATCTTGAGGCTTTTTAGCTGATGTGCATTATTAGATCAAATCTAGTGAGTAAGTGATCACTATTAGATCCTGCAAGATGCTTTCCTTTTTAATTAGTAAAAATGACTTAGGCCAAGATTTTTATGTCTCAATCTTGCCTTCATAATAAAATTAAGAATTTATTAAAAGGCTTTAGAAATACCTCCTTTTATTAGGCTTAACAATTTATCTAAGTTAAATTTGATGGGTTTGGTCCCATCAAATATGTCCTTGCAAACATCAAATGATGGGGGAAAACTTATCAAATTTTAGATAAAATATTTTTATTTTTATTTAAATTTGATGGGTTAGGTCCCATCAAATACATCCTCATAGATGTCAAATGATGGGGGTGAACCTGTCAAATTTAAGACAATAAAATCTATTGATCTAATAACTAAATTCCATGTGTAAAATCATCAAGAGATCTCAAAGCTTTGGGGATTGTCTAGGTTAAATTTTATGGGTTCAGTCCCATTAAATACATCCTCATAGATGTCAAATTATTGGAGTGAACCTATCAAATTTAAGATGATAAAATATTTATATCCAATGAATGAGTGCCATGCATAAAACCTTCAATAGATCTCAAAGCTTTGAGGATTGTCTAGATTAAATTTGATGGGTTTAGTCCCATCAAATACATCCTTACAGACATCAAATGAGGGGAGTTAAACTATCTAATTTAAGATGATAAAATCTAATTCACACCATTATATTTAAAACCTCTGATCAAGTGATCACTATTGCATCCTTACAGAGGCCCAAATTATTAACTGTATGCATTTCTAAAAGACTTCGAGCTTGATGTACCATTGGATCGAATACAATGAACAAGCATAAAGCATTAAATATAAAAAAGTGTATGAGCTTTAAGTTAAAATCTAATCATGCATAAAATTTTGTGCTAAATTTTTCCATGAACTTTTAAATTCAAACCGCTAGGGTTTATTGTTTGGGAACCCTGACTTCCTCCATGGACACTGCAATTAATAACCTTAAAGATGATTTTTTAGAAATATTAAAAACATGATAAAATAATATTTCACACTTATTCTAGGATATATAAGTTTTGGAAATAATCAAAGGGGTCCCCTTCTCAAAAAGAAAGATGGGGGGGTGGTGTTGGTCTCAACAAATGGTGACTCACAAGGGAAACATAGAAATATGTTGGAATAAAGGGCTCTAGTTTAAACTTGTACATGAATTTTATATCTCTTTTTAGACATATATTCTCTCTTGAATCAAATTTCGGTTGAAACAAGTTCCTTATGTATAAAATTTAAACTTAGATATTAAAATATAAACATGCAGTGTGTGCTTTGATTCCACTTATGGTTTGTCATAAATTTCAAGAAACATCTAAGTTCATATCCTTTTGGTCCATTACACTTAAATTTAAGTACTTTAGATATTTAAAAAAAATAATAACTCTTAATTTAGGGTAGGCTTGGGCATTGCTATGCTACCAGCCAGGTGTCTATAGCCCAGATACCTTTGGTTCCACTCAAGTTCTTGGTCCACTACTAATTAGGCATCCATAGCCTCAGTGGAGATTACCTGAATCACCTTTGCTTTTATTTTCATAGATTTTGTAAGAGTTTTTTTAATACCTTTTCTAGGTCTTTTTGCAAAGGTTGGAAACTAATATAGCTTGGTTTTAAGGATTTGGTCAAATGCTCTGGCATTAGGATACTCTCCTTTAATTGAAACTTTAGTCCATGACAAGGATGTCTTTTAAATGTAAGCATGAATATGAGTTAATAAACTAAATTCACATTGTATACATATGATTCTTCTTAAAACTAGGTTTTGATGTAGAATAAGGTTTAAATCTTTGTAAGACAATAAACTCCTATACTAGTTTATACCAATACCCCTACTTGCTTCATACTACTTTATTTCCAACCATGTTCACTTTTGAAAGATTTATATTCACACTTTTGAGCAATTCCAAACCAAAAAATAATAACATGAGACTTTACCACAACCAAGGAACACCACCAAGAAAGAAAAAACAAAACACAAACAAAATAAATATAAACAAGCCCAACAAGGAAGAAAAAACAAAGTAAGAAAGGGAACTAACTAGCCTACCTATTCTACTTTTAATAATGTTACACATTTATTCCATGAAGACCTCAGGTGGGGTAGCAACAAAGTAATGTTTGAGATATTTCCCATTAGTAGTCAATGTGAACTCTTCTCCTTGGAGATATTTCAACTTGAAAGTATTCTTACCCAAGATTTTTATAATTTGGTAAGGACTAATCCATAAAAGAGTGAATTTACCATGTTTACCTTTAGGTTTTGATGCCTTGTCCTAAAGAAGGACTAGATCTCCCTGTCTAAATACCTTCACTTTAGATCTCTTATCAAACCATCTTTTCATAGTTGATTGGTGTCTAATGAAGTCTATAAATTCCTTTTCTCTAGCATCTTCCATTTGAATAATATCTAACAGCCAGGAATTAACAAGTTCCTAACTATCTTTCATGTATTCATACTTGAATGTGAACATAGGCAACTTCAAAGTGATGGGAAAGATGGGCTCTTGAACATATACCAAAAAAAATGGTGAAGCCTTTAGAGCTTGTTTGATCCTAATTCAATCTACCTATAATGAAAACATAAGAAGTTTATGCCATATTTTAGGTCTATCTTCAGTATATTTCTTGATAGCTTTCATCAAATTTTTGTTTGTGAATTCAAAAACACCATTTCATTGAGGATATTGATAAGAAGAAAACTTGAGTGTACTGCCTTGGTCATAATCCCATGCCATCATTTCAATAGAAATGAATGCAGATCCATTACTGCAAACCAAAGAAATTGGGTTTCCAAATCTAGTACAAATATTTTCTTATAAGAAATTGATCACTTCCTTTGTTCTAGATAACTTAGTGGCTATTGCCTCAGTCCACCTAGTACAATAATCTATAGGAATAAGGACATACTTATGACCTTTAAAAGAATTGGGGTTTATTATTCCAACAAAGTCTAATACCCATTGTGCAAAAGGTTTATGTACCATCACAGGTTGTAAAGGCATGGATGTATTTGGTTCCTTTGTGCTAAAGATCTAGCATGAATGACACTCCCTCACATGATTATAAGCATCTTTGAAGAGTGTGGGCCAATAATATCCAATCCTGAGAATCTTATGAGTTGTGGTTCTTCCCGAAGGGTGTCCACTTCCTAATTTTTCATGAAAGGTAGTCATAATCTAAGTTACTTCTTCCTTGGATACACATCTCAAATAAATTCCCTCAAAGTTCTTCCTATACAAGACTCCATTCTTGATGAGGTAATGAGCTACTTTGATCCTCAAGGCTCTCTTTTTTTCTCTTATAAATCTTGGGGGACAAACACCATTGACAAGTAAATGGATAATATAGTCATACCACTAATTAGGTTGAAAGTTTTATTGATCTACTTACATGATATGAAATTTTGGGTCAATACTAAAAATCATATGAAATAGACCCTGACATTTTACTAATTTGGCTATTTTCATCTCTATATCATATTCTTGTATAATTTCCATCCATTTGCCTCTTCTTTCTCCAAGCTCATTCTAACTCAACTTAAGTTTTGCAGTTGGATCAAGTAATATAACATGTACCTTATTTCTAAGGAGGTAATGTTTGATTTTTTTATTGCCTTTACCAATGCATAAGCTTGCTTATCTATCAAAAAATAACTCACTTTTGAATTCTTAAAATTTGTGCTCATGAAAGCTATAGGATGATCATTTTCATCAACTTTTTGAGTTAACACTGTAGCCATAATATGCTCAGAAACAAATGAATATAGATAGAAATCTTTTGAAAAATTAAGACTTATGAGGATTGGAGCTTTAGTACATTCCAAAAAAATATAGCATCTTTCTTAAGCATGTCATTCAAAGGTTTAACAATCTCAGGGAAGCCTGAAATAAACTTCCTCACAAAATTAATCTAGCCAAAGAATGACTTAAGTTCTTTTTGGCTATTGGGCAACCCAATTTTATAAATATCCTCTACTCTATCAAGATCCATAGAGATTCTATCTTTGGTAATGACATGTCCCAACAATTATCCTTTAGTGATACAAAATATGATTTTCTTGGTGTTAAGGATTACACCATACTTCCAACATTTATCAAATACTTGTCTCAAATGTATGAAGTGCTCTTCTCTATGTTTAGAAAATATTGTAAGATCATCCATATAAATGATGATACACTTGCCCACTAAACCTTGGAAATCATGGTCTGTGGCCCTTTGAAAATTTTCCCCTACATTAATTAATCCAAAAGGCATTCTCTTGTGAGCATATGTTCCCCATTTAGTAGTAAAAGCTATTTTCATCCTATCTTCTAGAGCAACAAGCACTTGGTTATCTAGAAAATCCATCTAAAAAATGCATCATGGAAGATCCTAAAATAGTTTGGATAACTTGGTCCAAAGAAGGTAAAGGATAATTATCCTTTTCAGATGCTTTATTCAAATTTCTAAAATCTATGTACAATCTTATTTCTTTGTTCCTTTTTTTTATTAGAACTAGGTTTGCCACCCACGTAGAATTTCTAATAAGAAACACTATCCTTTCATCCAATATCTTCTTGACTTCTTTAAAAATCATGGGTTATAAAATAGGGTTGACTAGCCTTTGCTTCTATCTAAAAGGTTTAAAACCTTGTTGAAGAGGTATGGTATGAGTAATGATCCTTAGGTCAAATACTTTCAAATATTCATAAGACCAAGAAATCAAATCCTTGTATTTTGTAATCAATTCTCTAGATTTTCTATTTTAGTGCAAGCCTTCCCTATATTCACTATTTGGGGCTGATCATGTGAGCCAAGATTCATTACATGATAATCCTTACCATTTACCTTGAGTTGCTTAGGTGCTTTAGAAATTTCGTCAAAATAAAATAGTCTTTCCAATGAAATCATTCCTTTAGGTATCTTATTATCACTTAATTGGATGATTTGTTAGGAACTTGGAGTACAATTGATTACTTTTGTATAAGCAACTAAACATGGAATTGGACCAGAAGTAATAAGTAACTAGAAATCAAAAACAACAAATAATAGGAGATACAAGAAACAACCAATCTTGTATTAAACTCTTCCAGAATACAATGAAGAAATCTCACTCTTCCCACACCTCTTGGGTGTACAGTATTTCTCTCAAGAGTTCTCTCTCTTAATCAATTACAATCAACTCAATAACTGAGTTGTTATTCCCTTACTTCAGCTGATCTTCTTGATCTTGCACCTTGCAGATCTAATTGACCTTGCTTACTTGCTTGCTTACCTGTAGATCTTCCTGGTCTTGCACTCTTGCAGACCTCCTTCTAGATCTTACACTTGAGGATCTAAACCTTTAGTCCTAAAATTACAATACAGCCCCATGGGTCTCTTAAATAGGATCCAAGGCATACAATAATTAGAAACACAGACTCAAGACTAAAATTAGTCTTTACATGCAAACACTCTATCCTCCTAAAATTAGAACAAATCTAATTTTGGAAACGCATGCAAACACACATAGGAGACTGACGCCAGTCATTATCAATCTGCATATGACTGACATCGGTCGATCCCTGACTGATGTCGGTCAGATCTGATCCATGCCTGACTGATGTCAGTGATACTACCAATGCCAGTTATTGGCTAACCCAACAACCTCCACATTTCCATAATAGTGAAGCTTTTAGCTCCACAACTTAACAATCTCCCACTTGGAGATAAATAACTACACTTGTACCTGTACAATAACATCCTTTGTCTTGTTTTTCTGGCTTATTTCTCCCTCTTCAAGTTCAATCTTGAAGACCAACAAAAGTTGAATGAAGATTCAACTTCTCCTTTATTACCGGCTTTGTTAACATATCTGCAGGGTTCTTATCCGTATGGATCTTTTCTAGCTTCAACTGTCCATCATCCAATACCTATCTAATGAAGTGGTACCTAAGCTATATATGTTTGGTTCTTGAATGAAAGGCTGAATTCTTTTCCAAATGAATTACACTTTGACTATCACTATATAATCTGTAACTCTCTTGCTTTTTTCCCAACTCTCCATGAATTGTGTCATCCATATCATTTCCTTGCTAGCCTCTATGACTACAATGTATTCTACCTCTGTAGTAGACAAGGTAACAACCTTCTACAACTTTGAAATCCAGCTAACTGATGTTCCACCAATAGTGAACACATACCCTATGGTGCTTCTCCTGCCATCTAAGTCACCTGCCATATCCAAATCTACATACCCATGTAGAGAAGTGTTTGACCCTGCATAGCATAAATACCTGCTACTGGTCCCTCTCAAATATCTGAGAATCCACTGAACTGCTTTCCAGTGTTCCTTTCCTGGATTGACCATAAACTTGCTGACAACTCCCACTGCTTGGGCAATATCAGGTCTAGTACATACCATTGCATACATTAAGCTCCCAACTGCTGAAGCATATGGAACTTTGCTCATGTACTCAACCTCGTCATGTGATTTAGGACACTATTCTTTGCTCAACTTGAAGTGTCTAGCCATAGGTGTGCTTACCGGTTTTGCATCTTGCATATAGAACCTCTCTAACACCTTATTCACATAATCTTCTTGAGATAAAATCAGCCTGTGATTTTTCCTGTCTCTCTTAATACTCATGCCAAGGATTTTCTTTGCTGCTCCTAAATCCTTCATGGAAAATGTGTGAGCTAATTTTACCTTTAGCTCAGTAATTACCTACATGTGTGAACCTGCAACAAGCATATCATCTACATACAGCAACAGGATAATATAACTACCATTATCCAATCTGGGAAAATAAACACAATGGTCAGATTGACATTTACTAAAGCCATGCTCTGTCATAAACCTGTCAAACCTTAAATACCACTGTCTTGGAGCTTGCTTAAGACCATATAAGCTTTTCTTCAACCTGCACACAAGTTTCTCCTTACCTTTGACCTCAAAACCTTTCGGCTGATCCATATATATCTCTTCATCCAAATCTCCATGAAGAAACATTGTCTTAACATCAAGCTACTCAAGATGCAAATCCTCAATAACAACTAAAGACAATACAGTCCGAATAGAAGTCATCTTTACTACAGGAGAAAAGATTTCACCAAAGTTAATACCTGGTTTCTGTGTAAATCCCTTTACTACCAACTTGGCCTTATGTCTCATTTGTCCATTCTCTCCTTCCTTTAACTTGTAAACCCATCTGTTTTTCAATGCTTTCTTTTTGGTTGGCAACTCAACCAAATCCCACATTTGGTTCTTTTCCAAGGAATCAATTTCCTCATTCATGCCATGCTCCCACTATTTCCTAGATTCTACCTGCATTGCCTCATAAAAACTTTTTGGTTCTCCACCATCAGTGAGCAACACATAGTATAAAGAATGAGAATAACGAATTGGAGGTTTACTTACACTTTCAGTCCTCCTTATGGGCATTTGAGACTCATTTACATCTTGTTGTCCACCCAAATTCTCTATCAGTGATCGATCCCGGTCAACTCTCAGTCTGCAACTAATCGACGTCAGTTCCACTTGACCGACCTGACCAACATCAATTACTATCTGACCGACATCAATTCCTGCTTGACCACTAATGTTGGTTACCTGACCGATGTCAGTCTCTGTGTTTTCTTGTGAGTGATGATTTTTACCCGCAAGCTCATTTTGGATCATTACCTCATCCAAATCAAGATTGCCCTGCTCAGAATTATTTAGCCTCTTGAGCTGATCACTATACATCACCTTCTCATTGAAAAATACATCATGGCTTCTAATAATTTTGTTAGTTTCTAAATTCCACAACCAAAATTTGAAATCTCCAAAGCCATAACCAATGAAAGTGCATTGCCTAGATTTAGCATCTAGCTTCTTTCTATTTTCTTTATCAACGTGAACAAAAGCTTCAGAACCAAAAAATTTGTGAAATGAAAGATCTACCTTTTTACCTATCCAAGCCTCTTCTAGAATTCCACCATCCAAAGCAGTAGAAGGTCCTTTGTTAATCAGGTAAACCAAAGTATCTACAGCTTCTGCCCAAAACTTTAAGGGCAAACCAACATACAACCTCATACTCCGTACATGCTCTATTATTGTTCTATTCATCCTTTCAATAACTCCATTTTGCTGAGGTGTCCTTGGAACCATCCTTCCCCTACATATTCCACTCATAGAATAGTAACTATTGAATTTATTGCTATAGTACTCACCACCATTATCAAATCTAAGGCACTTCAATCTCAAACATCTTTCATTCTCAACCAAAGCTTTCCATTTCTTAAATGTGTCAAAAACATCAGATTTCCTCTTTATGCAATAAACCCACACCTTTCTTGTAGCATCATCAATGAAAGAAATATAATACTGTGATCCTCCAATAGAAGCTACCTGAGCTGGTCCCCACACGTCTGTGTGAACAAGCTCCAACTTGTGCTTCTTCTTTGTTGACCCAGTTTCAAGAAACCTTACTTTCTTCTATTTTCCAAAAATACAGTGCTCACAGAAATCTAGATCTATGCTTTTCAAATCTAAAAGATTACCTTTTGACTTAAGAACATCCATTCCTTTCTCACTCATGTGACCAAGCCTATAGTGCCACATCTTTGCATCTACATCTGAAATAGATAAAATAGAAGGAAAATAATCAGTAACACAAGTAGATAGATAAAGTGTACCTACTCTCTTACCTCTTACTAATACAAGTGCACCCTTGGAAACTTTTCAAGATTCTACTGTGAGAGTTACTGTGCAGCCCTCATCACCCAAATTTCCTATAGAAATCAAATTCCTCTTCAAGATGGGTACATGTGTGACATATTTCAACACCCATATGTTGCCATTCTGCAATTTCAGCTACACTTTTTGTTTGCCAACAATTTAACAAGGCTCACCATCCCCTAAATAAACTTTTCCAAAATCTCCATGGACATAATCATTGAAAAATTCTCTATTTGGGGTTGCATGGAAAGAAGCACCATAATCTAAAACCCATGATTCTACTTGACTATCCAAAGAAAATATAAGAGCATCCTGTGCAACAATACCTGCAACATTTGCTTCATTATTACCTTCTTGCTAATTTTCTTTGTTATCCTTCAACCAGCAGTCTTTCTTTGCATGCCCTTTCTTTCCACAATTCCAGCAGATTATACCTCCATTTATGGATTTGGATCTCCTTCCCATCTTTGACCTTGATTTCCTTTGCTTGCCCTTCTCTCTTTGCCTTCCCCTGCTTTCAATACTTAAAGCATTAATTGATGTTTCCCCTATGCTTTTTCTGTGAATTTTTTCATTCAAGATTACACTAACAACATCATCAACTTTCAAGATATTTGAAGTAGATGTAGTATTGCTAACTGTCATTACCAAGCTATGCCAGCTTTTAGGTAAAGAGCATAAGATTAAGAGAGCCTTAATTTCATCATCAAAAACTATTTTGATTGAATTTAACTGATTTACAATTTCATGGAAATCATTAAGATGACTATATACAGATCCACCTTCCTGCATTTGCAAACTAAATAATTGCTTCATAAGATATACCTTATTCGAAGCTGAGGGTTTTTCATATAAGTTTGCCAGAGTATCCATTAACTCTACCATTGTATTTGCCTGTGATAAATTAGAAATCACAGAAGATGCTAGGCTCAATCTTATAGATCCAAGAGTCTTTATATCAAGAACATTCCATTCTTCATCTTGCATATCTATGGGCTTACTTGAAACCCCACCCAACGGTAAAAATAGATCTTTCTGATACAGATAATCTTCTATCTGCATCCTCCATAATTGATAATTCTTGCCATTGAATTTGTCCATTCTTAGTTTACTTTCTTCTACCATTGCTTTGCTCCCACTCAAACAAAAAGCCATGTGAGTGAACTTGTAATCAACAAACACTAACCTGCTCTACCACTTGTTAGTGATCCTAGCTTTGATACCAGTTATTAGGAACTTGGAGTACAATTGATTACTTTTGTATAAGCAACTAAACATGAAATTGAACCAGAAGTAATAAGTAACTAGAAATCAAAAATAACAAATAATAGGAGATAAAAAAACAACCAATCTTGTATTAAACTCTTCTAGAATACAATGAAGAAATATCACTCTTCCCACACCTCTTGGGTGTACAGTATTTCTCTCAAGAGTTCTCTCTCTCAATCAATTACAATCAACTCAATAACTGAGTTGTTATTCCCTTGCTTCAGCTGATCTTCTTGATCTTGCACCTTACAGATCTAATTGACCTTGCTTACTTGCTTGCTTACCTATAGATCTTCTTGGTCTTGCACTCTTGTAGACCTCCTTCTAGATCTTACACTTGAGGATCTAAACCTTTAGTCCTACAATTATAATACAGCCCCATGGGTCTCTTAAATAGGATCCAAGGCATACAATAATTAGAAACACAGACTCAAGACTAAAATTAGTCTTTACATGCAAACACTCTGTCCTCCTAAAATTAGAATAAATCTAATTCTAGAAACACATGAAAATGCACACACATAGGTGACTAATGCCGGTCACTGTCAGTCTGCATATGACTGACATCGGCTGATCCTTGATTGATGTCGGTTGGATCTGATCCACGCCGATGTTGGTGATACTATCGATGTCAGTTACTAGCTAAGCCCAACAACCTTCACATTTACATAACAATGAAGCTTTTAGCTCCACAACTTGACATGATTTTATAATTAAGTTCCTCCTCATGATAAGTTTCATCAATCTCATCAATAATGTGAGCTTCAAAAGCCCCAAAATTAGTTAAGAAATCTATGATTTGTTGATCATCATTGAAACCTTAGAAATGATTTATATTGTCAAGAACTTAAGGACAAATTATTAGCTCAATACTAATGCTTCAAGAATCATCATTAGGTATAAGGTTAGTTGTAGCAGAGGCAATCTCATCAATAGTTTTGTTTTCTTCTCTTGGAATAGCTAAGATGTTGAAGGCATCAAAAGATTTGATCAAATCCCACACCCTAAACTTATATATATTTAAGTAAGATAGTTTGCACTGGTACTTAATTCTCACTTGGTTAACTATAAGTTCAGAGTCTCCATAGACAAGGAGTTATTTAACTTTGTGTTTAATGGCAAACTGCCATCCAAGTATGAGATCGTCATACTTAGCTAAATTTTTGGTGTATGGAAATTGTAACTTATAAGTTGCATGGTATTGTTTTTTTGAAGGATTAATTAATACAATACCATCTCCAAATCTTGATTTGCACTTAGAATCATCTATGTATAACTTCCAAAAACCACACATTTGAGAAGAACACTTAGAAACTAGTTCTTTTATAATTTCTAAATGAAAACTCCCAAATCAGAATCTAGGAAATTTACCCTTTCATTAACAACATTATATTTTATTATCATGTGTTTCATTCAAGGTTCCCTTTCTATGCTTATTTGATTTGGAACACCTTTCCAAATAATCCATAAGTGTGAAAAATTAGTAGATATATAGCCATTTAAAGCCTTAGTCCATTCTCTAGTCAAAAGCAATCCATAAGTACTAGGCATTTCTTCCACTTGGATATCAATGAATTGCTAAACCCTTAGTTCACTATGTAACTATATATGCACATTCAATAATTCTCCTACAACCTTAACTCTAGATTTATCCAATTGAGTGACTACCTTGTCAGATTTGATTGGAGTTAACTTGAGTTGTTCACATATCCCATAAGACATAATGTTGGTTGAGGCTCCCAAATCTAAAAGACAATTATGAATATTTTTTCCAAATATCTTGACTATAAGTAAAAAAGGTGGGGGCTCTGCTTTGATCAATTATGTAATTACATTTGCACTATCATTCTTAGGCGGTTTCCCAATTTTCTTTGACAAAGATTATAATATTAAGTATCTTTGTTCTGTGATTTGAGTTAGCTCATGCATAGTGATATTATCCTTAATCCTTTTTATATCTTCCACAACATTGTAGCCAACTTTGCTTGGAGGATCAATAGTTAACATTAACTTAAAAGAACTTCCTCTAGGAGGTTTAGGATTATTCTTTGATATAGTGTTTGGATGGGTCCCATAATTTTTAGGAGGGGTATAATTTTCAAATATAAGAATCATATGAAATTCATATGTGATGGTGTCTTCCCAATCAATTTTTAGACAATCACTAGTATTCTTATGCCTAGACTTCATCCTCTAATAAAAAAATGAGTGGAGACCATGGGGGATGTGTGGTTCTATCTAGATTGCACTATAATGAGGATAGAAGGAATCATTGTCCAACTATATAGACTACCCATATATGTTCCTAGTAAACTTACAGAGCAAGAAATTGCTTATCAAATCATCCAAGGCATAGATTGACACTGCAAGAAGAATAAAAAGGCTCAGGTACATCCCTTCCCACTAGATATTGGTAGAGTTTTAATCAAGGATTGGAAATAGCTGGAGATCATGGTGGTATGCAATAATTATTTTAATTTCTAATTAGATGATCTTAAGATGTGGGACCACAATAATAGAGTGGCTAATCATATTCAGGATAGGAAAGTCCCAAAGACTGAGTACAAGCATCAACCAAGTGTGGGAGATGGTATTTACACAAAGGTAAAGAAATTTGAAGAAGCCCTATCTAGCATTAAAAACTTCAACATAACTTTAGAACATAGGCTAGTTAGGGATAATAAGCCTTCAAGAGAAATATGGTAGTTACATCCCTTATAGTATCACTTGTTGTTAGGACCATCTAGGACTACACATCAAGAACCACCTATTGAGGGACAATATTTTGAGCCTCAGTAGGGAGAATTGATAAAGTCATCTCAGATCAAGCAACCTAAGGATGCAAAAGGAAAAGGTAAAGCTATAAATAAAGAGTCCAAGATTGAGAAAAGACCTATTAAAAGTCTCCAAATTTAGGCATCCCCACCAAGGCCTTCTTCCCCAATAGAAGTTACCAGCATAATTAGTTTAGAAATTAGAGAAATAATGGAGATTTTCCTTGATAACATCACAACTACTTATGGTTTTGATAAGGAAGAAGACCCATCTAAGGAAGAAAACAAGGAATTGGTTCTATTGGGTAGTGAAAAGCGATATGCAGAATTAGCCTTAGTTCTTTTGGCTCCAAGAAAGAAGCCTAGGTTAACTTTCACTCACCCTACTAGTGAAATAAACCTCTTCAGTGATGAGAATCCTATTTATGGACCAACCATTCTTGATTGGTTTGTTTATGGTAAGTTATATAAAATCCCATCTCTTTCTCCTTCACTCGCTCTGACTTGAGTGGACATAGGTATTCAGGATAATGTCAAGCCATGGATTTAGGATATGTTGAACAAACAAGTAGAAAGAAGCATCCAGATTCTTCACAATAAGGAAAACCAATAGGTTGGTACCCTAGGAGCCTCTAGGAGTTTAAATGTAGAGATTCTTGAATAACCACGGGTGAAAGAGTTTGATCCTGAAGTCCAATTTAATCTAGAGACATCAACCCTTGAAAGAGTAGTGACTAAGACTATTAATGTTGGTACTAAGGAGTTCACCTTTCAGAAGGTGAAGCCATTTATAGGATTAACTCCTATTTTAGGGTAGGTAGTAAGGGAACATCATATTTTTCAAGAGCATGTATTAAGTTTGGTACTAGACCAATTAATAATGTCCTTGGTTGGAGTTCAAGGATTGAAATAGAGGATCCTCAACTTGGAAATAGAAAGCAATTTTTGGAAGCTCAGGTCTTCTTGACAATTCCTGAAAATATATTGTAAATGCTAAATAAATCCTTGATGGATGCATTTAAGAATTTGAAAATCATATTTTTAGAGTGAATACTTTGGACCATCAAGTTGAGATAGCACAAGCCTTAATCACCCAGTGGTAGAATTCTCAAGCTTAGATAGAGGAGCTCATCAAGGTACATAAGATAAAATAGGCCTTAAACTTCAAGATTATCAAACTCAGACATTTGGACATCTTCATGCTAGTTTTGGTAGATAAACAATAAGATTTGATCACCTGGAGTAGCGATTTTGAGGAATTCATTAAGAGAGACACAAATTTGGTAAACCAAATTGAGAAACTTCTGGGGAATCTATTAATTAAGCCTTCTCAAACCACTACTTTAGGCCTGATTGATGATGAAGAATTCAAGTAGAGGGTTGATACCCACATCCAAAGCATCAAAGATAGCTAATGTCATTCAACTAAGGATAACTAGAAGACCCTTGATACCATTACTTTTGTAGGGAAGCAAATTATAGAAGCATAATGTGTTAAGGAACTTGTATCTTGGGCAGATAGTGAATTCAACAAGTTAGCAGATAAAGAAGAGGATTGTCTAATGAAGCCTACAGTGGATTTTGAGTTGATCAAGGAGTAATGCACCAAGGTGAAAGACTTCCTCAAATAGGGATAATTAGAAGGATGCACCAATGAAATTTATAAAAGAATATTTTTTGTAAAGTATATGCTAGCCTGTTAGCATATACTCTTTCTTGTCAAGTTGGCATGATTTTTTTTGCATTGTAGCTTTGTATCAAAGACAACTATCCTTATCCACATCTGGATATTTTTGAAAGTTAACTAGTTAACCACCTATGTTTACTATAAATAGGTAGATGGTTACCATTTGTAAAGAAAGAGTTTCTGAGAAATGGATACCAGGAGCATTTAATACAACTAAGGAATTTTGAAAAGATTGTTTGGATAGTTTTCATTAAATGTCTATGCTATCTCTCAATTACAGGGATTTATCTTGAATTTGAATGATTCTTATTATTTGAGTTACATTCTTTGTCATAGGACTATTAATTTGTGCTAAATGCTAAATTGACTGTAAAGATCTCAAATATACTTCATTTTATTTGCTTTGTATTTGGATGTACTTAGGTTATTCAAATCATAATATCAAACTTTTAAAGTAAATTTGTTTTTTACTTATGATTCATATTTTTCCTTTGAATTTTGCCTAATTTGTGATATAATTTAAGCTTCTGTTGTTTTATAACATAAATTAGTTCAAATGTGCTCAAAGTAATTAGAATTTTATCATAATATTTGAGATGAAAAATTACAATCACCTTTCTTTCTTCCTTACCCTTCCTTTTTCTTATTTTGATCAAGATTAACTCTAGCTTAGAGGTTATTGTTAACAATCATTTAGTTTAAATACTGAATCCTCAAAATTATTGAGTATTTAAATAGTATAGACCCTGGTGGCTCCCAACCACTAAATCAAATAAATATTGTGGATAGTTTTCATACTTTGCTTCTATTCCACCACAAACAATCATTGAATAGTCACAAATTGCAACTCATGCCATGGATTCTCAAAATCCTAAAATGAGAAGTGTTATTCAACACTATGAGCACATGTGGTACAATTAAAAACATTAACATAACCCTTATGCTTACACTCTAATTTGAACAAAATAGAATGGTGATGGTTTGAGGCTACAATTTGAGTGATCATGTGGAGTGATTTGAGTGTGTAAGGTTAATTGAGATTGACTAGGTGAGGTTTGACCATCGAGGGTGCAGAGAGGACAAGGTAGAGTGTGGGGCCAAGTGGTGGTAGTTTTAAAAAATCCTCTACATTGATGATCATGGAATGAGGTAGGGGGTGTAATTAAATTTTCAATGTTAAGTTGTAAATGAGTGATTTATTATTTGATTATGGGTGGTTTAAACCTACATCTAAGGCTAGGTATAAGAGTAAGGTTTTGTAGTTTGCGGTTGAAAATGGTAGATAGGGGTGAAATTATGGAGGTTTAGTGTAGGTAGGGGAGGGTAGAGTGGTTTAGATAAGTTTTAAATTGATTTTGGTTAATGTTTTGATAGATTAGGATGTTAGGGTTAGGGTTAATTTTTGAATAGTCACCATATAGTGACTATTGGTAGTCATTATTGACTATCGATAATCAATAAGAAACCATTGATAGTTGATAAATAACTGTTGAGTGGCTAATATTATACTATTAGTGGTCAATGACCTAATAATTAGTGGTTAATTATTGATCAATGATGGTTTTAAAAGGAACCATCATCGGTTGACACTCAACCATCGATGATCAATGAATGAGATAAAGTTTAGTTTAGAAATTAAGGTTTTTAGGTGAGTTTAAAAAGGTTATGTAAGTAGGTAGAATACGTGAAGGTGAATCTAAGTCTTGGGTATAAGTCAGATTAGGTATTGTTTTTGTATTTGAGATGAGTTGGTTAAGGGAGGGTATAGGTATAATTTGTAGGCAAAGTTGATTAACTAGGTAAATTAAGTTTTTATTATAATCTTGTAGGTGAGGGAGCAAATATATATGTGCAATAGGGTGCCACAGATTCTTGATGAGTTACATTGAGGCATGATTAATATATATTAGGATCATATGATTGAGGGTAGACTAGGAGGCATGTGGTACTATCAATACATACCTTGGGATGCAATGATGTTAGTAGTACTCATCGAGAGATGGGATCCAACCACTAACACATTCTTAACACTAATAGGTGAAATCACCATTTTACTAGAGGACATGCACTGGATATTATGAATACTTATATGGGATGAGATGATATATCATATCAGTAGTGATGAGAAAGATGAGCAAATGGATTGCTTATATAGAAAGGACCTTATCCTCATGAGGTGGCATTTAGGAGGATTCCATTTTACTCCTATGTATCAGTTGGACAGGGATAGTAGATTGATATTTATGATGATGATGATAGTTATCACATGTTATGCACTACTATATTCTAGTAATGGGAGATTTATGTACTTGTTGTTTGGGGTTCTAGTAGAGATGTGATTGGCTTGCATGGTGTTTAAGTGGGCACCTATATTATTAGTTTATATCTATTGAGAGCTATGGGGATATCATGCCCACAAGAGACATGGGATCAACATTGGTTTTGTGTTATATTATTGGGATTATAAACACATCAGGGTATTGAGACTTGGGGGACTACCATGACATGGTTTTGTTCATATGGATTATAGGGTTGGCTACATGAGGTGGAAAGGTGATTACACTCTCACAGGACTAGGAGGAAGAGCATGGGACCTAGATTGGTACATAGATAAGCTAGAGGCAATGGTTGGGGGTGAGGTCATTTAACACCCTTACATTAAATTCCTAACATGGGTGAGTTATGCCAGACATACTTTATCATTATAGAGCTGTAGGTAAGTGTTCAGGAGGCAAGACCATGATGTTGAACTTATCCCATTTAACAAAGTGAGGAGCTAGTTTAGACTTATCCAAGATATTCTACGGGAGTTCTTGAGATACAAGAGGGAGGATGCGAATTTCCCATTGCCTACACTAGAGCTTGAGGATGTGTTTATTGTTCATGAGGAGCTACTAACAAGGGCTAAGATCAATGGCATATGCATTACTAATGGGTACCCTGCATGGTTCTAGGCACATTATGATGTAACCAATTTTGGGGGTGATGGTGGATAATAAGACATGGATGTGGACATAGAGGTGGGGGTGGTGATCAGAGGTATGAGGATGCCCTCTAAAGATAGGCATTGGTTGTTGAGAGGGATAAAGCATGGGAAACACTAGTCACAACACAAGTATCCTTAGCATCAGTAACCTAGGAGAGGGATGTAGCATAAGGCTAGGTGGCCATTCTTACTAGAGAGAGGGATCAAGCTAGGGATTAGATAGCCACTATTACATAGGAGAAGGATTCTCTCACGTAGGTAGGAAGGTGAGTACCAACACCTATAGGACCACTAGAGACTATCTCTATGGAAATATATGTTACGATAGTGGAGGAGCTACACTATTATGAGGCCTTGGTATTCACACATCTTCTAGATGATCCTAGATGGGGTGAGTACATAGTAGGAATCATCAAAGTGGATACCAATAGAACACTAGGTTAGTGAGCCTCATCTATAGGGGGACAGGTAAGCATAAGAGGTGAACATGCTTTAGGAGGTAGTGGTGCTCTAGGGTCTTAGATTGTTATGAGACTTTGTATTTTGATGTATTATATGATTTTGATATTAGCCTACGAGCTGATGTACTGAGATGTATATATCCATTGAGAGACATGTACATTATTGTATATGTGATCATTATTTTGATTATGAGCTCATGATATATAGATGTGATCATGGTTTATGGTTTGTGTTTATGGATGCAATGCTATTTATTTATGATATGATGTTATGATGATTAGCATGTTATGGTTTATGTGTATTCACCTAGATAGGCATGTGATGCTATGGCTATTTAATTTATGTTCATGATGATGTTGACTTTGATGGATGTTGTTTATGTGGTTATCAAAGATATAAATGTGATTAGATGATGTGATGTTGTTTTTAGATGATGTGATGTTATTATTTATAGCTATAGATTTGGTTTAATGATCATGGTAATGGCTATGGTTAGTGAAGATGGTGTTTATGATGATTATGTTTATGATGTTGTTATGTTTATTATGATGTAACTGATGTTTGTGACATTTTTATAGTTTATGAACCATAATTCTATGGATGTGACAGATGGTAGGATGATTACAATGGTATGACTAGGTGATGTGATGTTCCTAATGTTATGATATGGTGATGTTTGTTATGATGAGATGTTTTGTTACACATGTGGATGTTTTGGATTACTGAATCTTTGCTACCTTACCTAGCTAGGCATGTGATGGATAACATATGTGGATGATGTATGATTTAATGGTGATAGACACTTCATGATTAATTGGTGTTGTTGGTTATTTAGATGAGATGATTATAATGTTATTTTGAGTAGAGACATGTTGAGGTAGATTGTATGTGATGATTTATTGACTTATGATGTGATAAAAGGTAATGTTGTGATGATTGTATGTTGTTATGATTAGCTATGATGGTAAAGATGTTATTGTGACTAAAAACACTTAAACAAGGAACACCACATAATAAAACACATAATTGGTTTTTCATATGTTTTTAATGAGCTACATATGTTTAGATGAAGGTGGTTGAATCTTTAATAAACATAAAGTAAGTTAGATTATAAAACTAAATGTGAGAGAGATATGATAATCACGAGATAAGCATCATAATGAATGTATCAACAATTATATATGAGAGAATAAGAAGAAGGCATGATACTTCTTCATTGGCAAGGATTGAGAGAAGCTTAAGTTAGATCATCTTATGAACATAAGCCCTTAGAATGATTTTCATGAGTAGTTGTTAGTTAGTTAAAAGAGTGTCTTGATTTCATAATGTCAATTAAGCTCAAAATCCCTTGTTTATATAAGTTATAAGGGGGAGACGGATAAAATGGAACCTTCTTGTGAGACTAGCATGTCTCTTTTATAGGTTACCAAAGAGCCAATATAAACAAATCCATGTCATATAAGGTGTAGATCGATTGATGCGAGAAGTCTACTCATGAGAGTTGATTATGACTTCCAAATTATTTTTGTTTTTTCTGATTTTGATAATGGGTCTTTAAATATTTTGTTATTTCTTAGAGGGATGGGGAGGCTGATTGATGTGAGAAGCTTCCAAGAAATTTCTATGCTTTGAAAAATTCTTTACTCAACCATCCTTCAAGGGAGTGGTCTAAGTTTGTAAGCTTTGTTGAAGGCTTTTGGATAACTATCCTTCAAGGGAGAAGTCTACCTTTTATTGATAAATTTTGATATGTTTTGGTAGCTAGCCTTCAAGGGAGAAATCTGTGAATGATTTATTTTGATTACTCTTTGAATTTTGTTGTTGTGTTTTTATTTTGATGATATAGACTTGCTTATATAGACTTATAGGTTCACCTTTATGAAGGCAAAACTAAAACACTAAAAGGTGGATGATATGTGAAAGAGGTTTTAAGGGATAACAACCATGGGAATCCATCTTGTAAAAGGGGAAAAAAGTACCATGAGAATCATTCCATGGGTAGAGCCATGGTACCCATGTTTAAGATTAAGCTATGATTATGATGGATAATCACATGATTCAGTTTTTAATCGATTGTCCATAAAATAAAGAGATGAATGTGGTTAAAAACAAGGGATGAGATTAAGTTAGACAAAACTGAGTTTGACCTTGTTTAACAAAAGAAAGGATGCATATGTGAAGCATTAAGGGGCTCAGTTTTTGGGTTCCCTTCAAGAAAGGGAAACTGGTAATCTCCCAATCCATACTTATGTGTTATGATATAAGGTCTAAGCCAATTGAAAGTAAATTTTCCTCGCTTGACTTTTCCCATATTGGTGACATGTTTATTTTCCTTCAAAATGAGGTCTCTGATGTTGAATTCTTGCACTTTTAGGTGTTTTTTATAAGCACTCTTGATTCATTCTTGATAGACATGAATATAAGTGTGGCTAAATGACATTCATCAAGTAGCTCAAGTTGGGCTAAATGTTCTTGACAATAATCATCTTCAGAAATGATATCCTATAAGGATATACAAAGAGAGGGAATTTGGACTTTGAGAGGTAAGATAGCCTCTACTCCAAAAATAAGAGAGAAATGATTAACACCCATGGGGGTTTAGATACTAGTATGATGTGATCATAAGGTGAAAGGGATGTGAAAATGCCAATCCCAACTAGATGCATTAACCATTTTAGATAGGATGTTGTTAAGAGTATTATTAGAGGCTTCCATCTATCCATTAGCTTGTGGATGATAGGGCGATGAAAAAATTAACTTGATACCAAATGCATCATAAATACCTTGGACTTATTTGTTTTTAAAATATTTTCCATTGTTAGTGATAATTTTATGAGGAACAATAAAATGATAGTTAATGTGATGGTTGATAAAATTGACAATATTTTTAGCTTTATTTGAGATGATAGGAATAACTTCTACCCTTTTGGTGAAATATTTTATTGTAGTGATGATAGAATTATGTTGCTACAAAGAATGGGGTTTAATTTCACCAATAATATCCAAACCCCATTGCGAGAAGGGCCAGAGATCCTTAGATACTTGGATACTATGGCTAGGTGTGTGATGTAAATTGACATGTTATTGACATTTAACACACTTTTTCACATAATTACAACAATCTTGATTAAGGGTGGGAAAATAATATATAAGGTGAAGGATGTGTTTAGAGATGGATAGACTACTAAAGTATCCTTCACAAATCCCATTGTACATTTCTTTGATAGCATGAGAGGCTTCATGACTACATAGGCAATAGAAGAGGAGACTCAAAGCTGAATTTATAAATAATTCCCTCTAGTATGGTATAACTTGAGATGTTCTAGATAAATGCTCTTCAATCATTCCTAGAAAGGTTGGAAGGGATGATGGCAAGGTTGAGATAGTCAAAGGTCTATAGGTACCAAAGTTTAGGTTGGGTCTCCTCCACATCGAAGATGGTAAGAGAGGTTGATTTGATATAAAAAGGATCAATATTTCTATGGATAATGACAAATAGATTAAATTCATAGGGTGCAAATGGGATCTAGGAAATAAGAGAAGCCATCATATTGATAAAATTGTTCATAGATCATGGAATGGTTTGGATATGGTAGTGTTCAAATGATGATAAGAGTACATAAACTAGTTATTTATACTATTTGAAAACATCATTCTTGCATTGGTAAGAGCCATTAATTTTATTGACCATAAATTGAGAGTCACTATAAATTCTAATTATTTTAACTCCCAAAGTTAATGTAGTTTGGAGACCTATCACTAGGGCTTTGTACTCAACCATATTATTGGTACATTCAAAATCTAACTTGAAGGATAAAGAAAGATATTCACCATGAAGGGGGATAAGGATGATGTCAGCTCCCCCACCATATTGACACTTGATCCATCAAAGAACATGGTCAGATGATAGGTAACAAGTTGAGAGAGGGTCATGATGGACTCATCTAGAAATTTGAGAGGAGGCTGATTATCTACTAATGGTCCTTTAAAAAATTGGTTAGTCATGAATTTCTCTTCAATTGATCTCTACTAGAGGAAATCAAGGTCAAACTTAGATTAAAACATAAGACACTTGGCCATAGGTTGATTTTGGTATGGATTGGATTGCATATTGGTTATGATATAGGTCTTGTGGTTGAGAAGGTAATGGTGAATTTTTGTGGCCACAAAGACCAAGGTAAGGAAAAGTTTCTTGGTATGGGTATACTAAGTCTTGTACTCTACAAGCATATGACTAATTTAGTAGATGGCTTGATCTTATGTTTCTCATCTCGATGAGCCAACATTACCCCCAAGGAGTGGTTAGTGGTAGAAATATAAAGGTAAAAAGGTTGATATTCCTTGGGAGAAATGAGGATGGGTGGAGATAAAAGGTACTCTTTAAGTGAATCAAAGGCCTTTTGATAGTAATTATTCCACTTAAAAGATACATCCTTATTTAGAAGGTGGTGGAAATGTTGACATCGATTAGAGAGATAAAAGATAAAGCAATGAATGGATTGGAGCTTCCCCTACAAGCTATGGAATTGTCTGGGGTGGGTGGGAGGTGGCATGTAGAGGATAAATTTGATTTTGGTGGGATCAACTTCAATTCCCCAAAGGGATATGATAAATCCAAGGAGCTTTCCTGACAAGACACAAAAAATACACTTTTGGGGGTTAAGGCAGACATGGTAATGGATGATTCATTCAAAGATAATCTTAAGAATGGCCTAATGATATTTATGACATTTGGATTTCCCAAGAAGGTCATCAACATAGTCTTCCACAATTTTGTGAATAAGGTCATGGAAGATGTAGGTCATAGTGCATTGGTAGGTTACACCAGCATTCTTTAGACCAAAAGACATGACCCTATAACAAAAGATTCCCCAAGAGGTGATAAAGGTGGTTTTATGTTGATCTTCAAGGGCAATTAAGATCTGATTATGACCCAAGAACCCATCTATAAGAGATAACATCTTATATCTAGTTGTAAGATCAACAAGTTAGTCAATGCTTGGCAAAGGAAAGTCATCTTTTGGTAAAGTAAGGTTAAGGTCACAAAATTCTACAAAATACAAAGTCCCCTTATGGATTTGGTGATAGGTATGACATTTAAGACCCATTGGGGATAATCAATGGGTTGGATGAAACTGATGGATAGGAGACATTGAATCTCTTCTTTGATGAGAAGGGTTATGTGAGGGTGCATCCATCAAAGATTTTTCCTAACTTGTTTGGCGTCATGATTGGTGACTACATTATGGGTAGTGATGGAGGGGTCAATTCCTAGCATGTCATTGTAAGACCAAGTAAATGATATGTTGTGGTCTTGCAAGAAGGAGGGGAAATCCCTAATCTCCTCAAAATTTAATGGTTGGCCAATTTTGACATTGTGTGGGTTATCTAGAGTACCCAAGTTGATATCCATGGTGGATTCATTCAACATGGTTGAAGTCTTAGGAGGAATAGATTTATGGATAGAAGAATCTTCTACACCTACATAGGTGAGAATGGAATCATCATCCTAACACTGAATGGTATTAATGGTAGGAGAGTCATCTCCTACCATCTCAGGATGAGTTAGAGGAATGATTACAGTCACCTCATCCTTTTGATAAGTCAAGGGTTTGAGGCTAATAATGTTTATAAATTTTTTTTAGGGGGAATGATGTCAAAATCCTTAGATGTTGATGGTGGAGTGTATGGTGAGGATGGGATTTCCTCATCAATGATGGTAATCGAAAGTGGTTTGGTTTGATTTTTAGGTGGTATAAAACTAAAACCATGATTTTCATGAAGTTTTTGGGTCTTTATTGGAATCAAATTGTGTGGCCCATGTTCATATTGACCTAGACCAAATCCCTTCCAAACACACCTATAAATATATATCTTAGTAAACTCTAGTTTATTTATATAGAATAGATTGGAGGTGAATGGTCAAGGTGAAAAAGAGGTGGCAAAAGTGTCAAAGGGTTTATCAAGTCCCCCATAGGTGAAACTAGTTTGACCAGTTGAGGACCCAAAAGGAACAATGACTCCAATATTGGGGTCATAACTAGGTTGTTGGTCAAGGTTACCATACCCTTGGGGAGTAGTAAAAGTGTCTAGTGTCAAAAAGTGATACTCCCCTAATGAAAGACATTAGAAGGTTGATTCAAAAGGGTCCTTTGTGTGGATTTGGGTAGAAGGTATAGATGAAATAGTGGATGCTTCATTGGTAAAAGGAGATGGGGATTCATCTTTTATTAATGAACGCTTGGTAGATGGAGGAAGGAGAATGTCATTGGGTTGGTATGTCATGTTGCATGATGCAAAAGGACTTGAGTTAGCTTGTATGGTAATAACTTGACCTTTGCGTTCAAATTTGATGCATCAGTGTAGGGTGGATGGCACACCACCCATGGAATGAATCTAATATCATCCCAGTAAAACATTGTACTAGAACTCACCTTATACTATGTATAAGAGCTTAGGAAGCATGTGAGGTCTTAGGTGAATGTGAAGGACAACAGTTCCTAAAGTTATGGGGATAGTATCATTGAATGATCAGAGCACTATTGAGGTTTCCAACATAATGTTCTTGGGTAATTTGAGTCGGTTGTATGCCTAGGAGGAGATAATGTTGATGCTAGCTCCCCCATCAATCATAACCCTCTTGATGTAGGTTTGGTTGATATACATGGTAATGAAAAGGGGAAGATCTAGATCATCTAGATAGATGGAGGGTATTTTTGAAACCCTTAAGGTAACAAGGTTGGTAAGTTGAAGATCTCTAATAAAGGCTACTAGAGGTTGTGGATCTTCTAGTTGAACCTCTATAGATTGTAAAGCCTCTATCATTACTTGATGGTGATGGGGTGAGGTATTGATCAGTTCATACAAACTCATCTTCACTAGTGTTTGGTGAAGCTATTTTAGAACTACTTGCTAGATTGATTTAAAAGGGTTAAATTAAGAGGGACCCAAGACAAACATCTTGGGTTTGGTTGAAGGTAAAGGTGGTTGGTGTTGGCTAGGTGATTGGGTGGTGGAAGAGGAATATGTCTATGGAATGGACACCTTTACCTTTCCCTTATCATTTGAGCATATGATCATGTGACCACATGGATGATATGGATTTGGGAAAGAGTTAGGCTAGAGGATTGCTTCAGTTATGTTTCACTCTAAGATGAGAGTGGGGGAGTAGGTAAGTGTTGGTTGATGACTTTTGGTTATTGGGTCAACGGTGGGCTCATAGGAGGCTCATTTGAAAATAAGTCATCCTTGAGATACAACTGATGTATTAATACTTGGAGAGCCTTATAGTTCTTTGTATCATATCTAAGTGTTTTATGGTGTGAGAATACTAATTTATCATTATAATATGATGGTTTAGGACTATGTGGGTCAATTGGTTTGATAATTGGCAAGGTTAAGGAAGATGATTGTAACAACCTTTGTAGGATGGTTGGGTAAGACTTGGGAAAAGGTGGAAAAGGCATGGAGGTCTTAGGATTGATAGTTGAGGTGAAATCCCTTCTAGGAATAAGTTTGATGGTAATAAATTTGGGTGAAGGAGTGTTCTTAGTGGATGGTTTTGGTATAGATTGTTTGGGGGTGAAAGGTGTTGGGGTAGACACCTGAGTAGTAGATGGTTTGGTTATAGAAGGTTTGGTGAAAATATGTGAGGAGAAAATTAGGAGTGATGGTGTAACCAAAAATGGTGGTTGAAATTGTATTTTGTCTAGGATGGTTGGTTTCCTTACTATGGTACAAGGGTGAGGTTCTAAGATAGAAGGAAAAGTAGAAAGGGGAGACAAATTTTTAGTTTGTGGGATCTTGGGTGGTTTTACCCTCTTTGTCAATTTAGCTTGAGATTTGTTTGGTGGGATTAAATCAAACTTTATTGATGGGTGAATAAGGCTATGAGTAGAGAGTATTCCTAAGTTTTCAATGGGTGTGGTTATGATGAGGGAAGCTACTTGGGCTATTTCAGGTAGAGTTGGTTTGGTTAGTTCAACTATGGTTTGAGGGGTAAAGGTTTATAAAGGTTTGGTCATGGTGATGGTGGGTTCAATAGTGGAAATGGAAGGTTGGGATGATAGTGGCATGTTTGGAAGTTCTTGATTAGTTGGGTAAAGAAGCTTGAGATGGTGCCAAAATGTGGCATGATCTACGTTGGGTTGAGATAAGTACTTCAATTTTTAAACCAATATAGAGAAGGGATTATAGATGGGTTTGATCCCTTCGATATTGATCTCAAAGGATAAACACATAGGTGGAGAGAGAGAAGTGGTTACCTCATCCTTTTCCTAAATCAAAGGCTCCAAGGTTTGGGAACATGAGTCTTCTATGGGAGAGGTAGGTAGAGTGATCTCTTCCTTAGGGATGGTTTCCAAAGTAAGAGTGGATTATTGTATGATAGAGGATAAAGATATCGTGGTAATGGCTACATATTTTGGTATGTCTCCCAAAGGAGAGGTTGGTAGCTCAAATACCTTAATGAGTGAAGAAAGGGGAATAGTTGTTTCCTTGGTCTCATTTTCCAAAGGAATGGAGAGTGACTCCACTGTCTAAATAAGTGGAGGGGTAGGGAAGGTGGTTTGGGAAATGGTTTCCTTAGCAATGAGTTTACTAAGAAATAAATTAATGGTATGGACTTTGTGGTTGTGAGAGGATTGTGTTATATTATTTTCCTTTTTTGAAGAAGGGGCATGATTAGGAAATGGCTATCTAAAGATGCCAAGTGATTGATTGTGGGTGAATTGAGGTTATCCAACATAAGTTCCCCCTTGTCTGTGATATTTTGGATGATGTTCTTAAAGGTATTGTACCTACTAAAATTAGGACCAATGACATGGTGTAAGGTACACAATTCATTATCCTTATACCAACCAGGTATAGGACAAGAGGAATCAAATTGATATGGAGGTTTTATAAATGGGAATTGTATGATATTCACTTTCAACAACTTTTCCAATATCGAAGCATATGACTCCCCTAGTGGAGTAAATTTGTTTTGGTTATTGCGTTTTGGGTTTTTAGTGTTATGGTTGGAAGAACTAAAGGAATTGGGTTGGTTAACAACTAGTGGAGGAGTTTTTTTAAGGATAACCATATTCATGGTACCTTTATTTCTAGATTTAGTGTTAGTTTGATTGTTAGGTTTAGAGGAGGGAGTTTAATTTCATTTGAAGTTGGAATTATTGTTTCTCAATTTCAACTTCCCCTCATCAATTTCTCTATTCTCTAATTTTTGTGCCATGGTGAAAGCCTCATCAAAGGTCCTAAAAGTTTGAACCCATAAAGTGGAGGAAATGTGTTTGGCACAAGCCTAAGCAAAGAGTTTAATCAACTCGAGTTGGGTAAAAGAGAAAGAGAGTTGATTTATGAAGCTTATCTAATGGGCTATGAAGTCAGCTATAGACTCATCTTAAAATTACCGAATGGAGTAAAGATCAGTGATAGAAACTTTCTTAGAGATGTTTATGGAAAAGTGATATAATAAAGTCTGAGATAGTTGGGAAAAATAAAAGAGGGAGTGCTTTGTAATAGCATTGTATCAATCTAGTGATCAATATGACAGAGACATGGGGAAGGTACAGAGAAAGAGAGTATCATCATAGGAAATCAAATAACAAGAATGCCTAAATGATCTCAGATGTTGTTGAGGGTCTTCCTTACTATAAAATTTTGAAAATTTCAAAAGTTCCCATTGAGGAGGATAAGGTTGAATGGGGATGGATGGATGAATTGGTTCATTATAAATTTGGTCATAAGATAAGAGGTTATGGGCACTAGAAATAAATGACTCCAAATTAGTCATTTGATCCATTAACATTTTGAGAAGGTTTGTTTATGATTGTGCACCCCCATAGTTATAGGGTAGATTATGTTGGGTTTAGGTAGGTGCAATATACATATAGCTAGTGGGGGGTTGAGAAGCTAACACATATTAGTATGTGGAAATGGGTGGTTGGGATGATGCCACATATGAATACATGGAGATAGGTGGTTGGGTGGAAGGTAGAGGTACATACCCTTGTGGTTTAGGGATGTATCTTGAGTTTTATGTAATGGGCACCTATTGGGGGATTGACGTAGGTTAGGTTGGAGGTATGGTTGGATAGGTAGATAGAGAATAGGTGGTAACTTTGGTAATGATGGGTGGAAGGTTAGAAGGTATGGGGACCACTAAGCTCTAGAATGGAGTGGAGGTAGGTGGGTTGGAAACAAGAGGAATGATGGTGACACTAGTAGAGGCTATTCCTATGGTAAGTAGAGTACCAGTGCCCAAACGTTGAGTATTTCCTATACTAGAAGGGTTATTAGTTGGGGTAGAAGGTATTTGGGTGTTGATTGGTTAGGTGGGTGGGTTTTTGATGGTGGTGTTGGTGGGATTATTTATAGAATATGATGCCTAGTTGATGAAAGGATGGGTGTAAATTGTGTCAATAGGAGTGTTTCCCCTAAGGTGGGATGGCATGCCATAGGATGGGTCAACGATAGAATTGAAGTAGGGGTATATTGGGATATGGTATTAAGATAATGTTGGAGGGATATGGAGTTGTTATCCAAAAAGGTTGTGAAATTTGTATCACCTTAGGCAAATATTTGAGGGATGTTAGGACTTCTCAAAGGATGAGGAGAACTTTCTACATCTGAGACATACTCTATGGATGAATGAGAAGAGGAAGATGGATGATTAAGAGGTGGATCCTGATTTGCTTGGTTTTTTAGTTGTTGCCTAGTTAAAACCATGCAAATAAGGGAAAAGGAAGATACAAGCAATATCACAACTCAAACAAAGAGAAGAAAAGAAAAAGTTAAGGAAATGAAACACACACTAAAGCACCTTAAATTCTAATGTTCCTTTTAGTCTCTCTTTTGGCTTATGCCTTAATTTTGAAGTAGTTATGAAGACCAACATGGGCTTGTAGAGTAGGTACTAGAAGAATATATCTAAATATGGTTTCAAGTAGTTAAAGGATTTCAAGATCTATGCTAGAACTTGGTATGTGGCTTGATATTGGGACCTACACCCTCAATTCACACACCACAATGATAAAGGTGTTAGGTGCTTAGCCAAAATATATTGAGTTACTAGAAATTATACTCAACTAGTGTACTAAGTTGGTGCTCCCCTTGGTGATGAAATCCAAGTAGGATAGCTGAGAAAGGTTACCGCTCGGTGATGAAATCTTAGTCGGGCCTTATGTCAATGTTTTTATTCTTGATTAGGTGTAAATAGTTTAGTCTATGTGTGTGATAAGAGTGAAGCTATGATTAATTCACTTGATTACTAAGATATGTGAGCTATAATAAGCAAGTAAATAATGTATGCAATCAATTTTAATCCCAAAATGAAATTTTTATTTTATCATATGAGTAAAATACAAGAAGAAGAAGCACCTAGATGTAACTATGAACCCAAGAAAAAAACCCAAGGGTCCCATCAAGTGTGATAGAATGTTTCACGTAAATTTTTATTTATTTCTTAAGAAGAAAGTTGTAAAACTTAAAAGAAGGGTGAGGTTAGTAGAACCTATATTTGGTTTATGTTCCATGATCTAGACATTTGTGAACACTCCTCTTTATCTAGGGAAGAATGACCCACAAATAAAAAATCACTAAAGAAATGGTTAATTAGTTAGATAGTAGAGTGGATTGCCTAGCAAGATAGTTTTAAGAAACACAAGCTTCTTTGGAGGCTGTCAATCCACACTTTCAAATAATTAAGTTCTGAAAGCAAAAGATAGATTAATTGCATAAATAATATAAGATACTAAAATCAAATACAAGTAGTGTTTGAAAAGAGATGAATTTGAATAATTATAAAAATAAAAGATTAGATATTAATGTTAAATAAATCAGACATGGTTCAAAAAATAGTGCAATATTCTATGATTAGGCAAAAAGTTAGAGAGTGGGATTTGGTCAAGGTCTAATAGGTAGAATTAATTGGATTTTAGGTAAGATCATTGGAATTTAGGTTACTATCGATGGTTAGGTGACCATCGATGGTTACTATCAGATTTAGCTTGGGGTAAAATAAGTTTGTTTTGGGAAGGCTGTAGATAATTTCTATAAAGAAATAAAGGGACTAATTACTGAAATCAAATACTTAACTTTGTTTTTGGTCTAAATAATGTTGAGGTGAGTGGATGGAAACTTTTATATTATAAATCAATTCCAATAGAGTGACAATAGCTTGGATGTTGATTGATGAGTAAAAACACTTTTGATCCCATCTTGGTCACTAGAATCTAGAATAATATCTACACAAGAAGCTCTAATGCACAAGACTCTGATGATTATTGATCTTCCCCCTTTTTACCTCCTCTTCTTGTTTTTATATAGGAAAAAGGGAGTGGTGAAAAAAGAAGTTAAACAACTAGTTCAACAAGCTATTTAATTTTAACCTTGAGATGCATTGATTATACACATGGATCAAACAACTAAAAATTAAAAAAAACAATTTGTAGTTGAGTGTAATTTAACCCTTAAGGTGGTTAAACGCTAACCATCAGTGATTGAGTCTAACCATCAATGGTCAGGCGTTGACCGTCGATGGTTGATAAGATAAAGGTGGAATGGTCAAAGTTAGTTAGGCTGACTTAGGTTTGGTAGTTGAAAAGTTGTGAAATGGTCCTAAGGGGATCTAGAGATGATCTAAGGTTTAGTACTACATCTATAACTATCATGTATAGTTTTCTAGTGTCTACAAGTGGTTATATGTCAAAACTTCCTTACATGATAATTTCAATGTGAGGTTTTGAGAGTCCCTTCATTCTATTTGATTCTTGATGACTATCTCCTTAGTGACTTAAACCTCTTATGAATTCAACATATCCTTAACATGATTCCTTGGATAACTTTATTCACCTATTCACTTCAAATCATGCATTTGGTCCTCCTATCCTTAGTTACAACATTTAAATTTTCAATTTTTTTATTTTGGAGGGAAAACTCATATAAGCCATATAACACACATTGATTACTCTAAATGAACTCTAAGATAATAAATGGATCTTATAATGTCCCTTACACACATTAACACCAAATTTTGACCACCTTTGACTTCTTATTGACAAAAACATAAAAATGTTGTGTCTTAGCTTGATGCTCCTACATCGTACTCCCTAGGAGGGAGAAAACTAAAGACACCAACCTTATTTCTTGCCTTAAAATTTATCTTTTGAGGGACCTTCATATCCAATTTATTTATTCTCTTCATTCCTTACTCCTTATTGTTTGTTAAACTCTTGTATTTCTTTCTTGTGGCTTTGTCTAGTTTTTGTGTCCATGCATTTTCTACATCTATGAGGTGTTTCAACTATTGTAGCTCATTTTTTATTGCATGTTCCACATTTTATAAGTCACTTTGTATCTCATCATAATCATATTCAATGATATAGGTCTTGTTATTATCTCTCATGCTTGTTTCATGGTTTCCTTAATCATGAATTTCACCTGATTCTTGTTTAATGATTTTTGCTTCTTATTTATGATATCATCTTCTTCATTAGGCTCTAATGGCTCCATATTCTTGTCAAAATCTATCATTTTATTAATGATACTCTATTTTGATGCCTCTACTTTACATTCCTTTTCTTTTTGATGCCTTTTTCTATGAACTTGCTCATTGTGCAAGAACAACTTCTTGTTCCCTTCGTCCTTAACATAGTACAATGTTATTTGGCACATTTTTGTCTTTCCATATCCATGTTTATCAAATGTAAACTTAGATTGAGATTGACCCATTGAGTAACTCACCTTATTTGATTACTCACACTCCCTTTGCTTGCTTTTTTGTGGCCTTATTTGCATAACTCCTTATGCTTTCCTTTGTTGTTTATATTTTAAGTTTTATTGGAGTTCATCCTTGACTTTTAACTACTGTTATTCACATTTTTTCAGCCCCTTGCATGACTGGATATCTCTTCCAACACCTCTAACTCTTCTTACAACTTGATTGCATCCATCTCTTCATAATCTTCATCAAACCTTGGTCCACTTTGTTCTTCATACTCTTGGGAAACTTGTTCTTTGTCTTGTACTTATAATCCCTTACTTATGAGAGTCACATAAAATTCCTCATGCTAATTACCATGCTTCTCAATCACTCCTTGAGGTGCTCCATTCTCATCTTGCCTTTCTATATATTCATTCATCAATGCAATGGTTTTCATTTACAAGAGATTTTCATCATTGGGGACAATTTCACATACATCATCATATACAACATTTGGAAACAAATCTTGCAAAAACTTATCTTCTTTTATGCATTCATATGGATGTACCTTCACTTCTTTGTCTTGGTTTGCTTTCACTTATTTTATAGGCTTTTCATCTTCCTCAATCTTCATGATTTATTGGTATACACTTGTAGTATGATCCTCTTGTGCTCTTTTTATGTCATTTTCCACCAATTTTCTGCCTTGAAACTTCTTGGGTTTCCATTTTCTTATCATTTCCTATCATTCATGCTTTATACCCTAGTTATCTATCACGCCATTTCCATTTGTTTATCATTTCCACACTTGTGCCTTCTTTTCACTTGTATTCTTACCTTATTTGACCTCTTGTTTGAGGTTCAAATATCCCTTCTTAATACCTATTTGTTTTAGCCACTTAGGCCATACATATCCATGCCCTTGTTTTCTTCTTGAGGGCTACACTTTGTCATTATTTCTCTCAATTTGCATATTAGCCTTTTCTTCTTCATATGTAATCAAAATCAGAGTTAAAACATTAATTTACCTCCAAAGGAAACTACTTCAAGCTAATATCTTCATCCATGTCTTCATGGGTGACCTTCATATCACATTTACATGCTTCTTCTCTTGTTTTAGGTTCTAGACTTGGAAATGCATCATAATATTCCTCTTTTTCTTCAATTTCATCATGTGGAATGTCTTCAATCTGTATTATCTTGTCTTCTATAAGAGGTTCTCTTTCTTCATCATCCTCTTTCCAATTGATGGGTGATGTTCTTGGCCTAAATTTCACCAACTCTTAGGCCTCATGCTTGGACTTAAACATACTTGTCTTCATACCTATATACACAAACTTGAAATAAATGTTAGTATATAAAATGAAAGACTACATAGTCTCTTTAAATGTCTCTTGCATAGACACTCTCCACTTTCTCTTCTTGTATTCATTTTCAAGTGATCTTACTGTAACTTATATATTATTATTGTTCTCTTCAATGATAAATCTCTTATCTATCTTTTTTCTCACTTGGCAATATCTCACTCCTTATGCCTCTTTGGTATGCCCTCTCTTTTTTATTCTCATCTCTCAAGACATGCTTCTTATGCCTTCTTTATTTCATAAGTGACTCTAGTGGCCACTTCACCCTTCTCTTCACAATCCAGCCAATCCATTGGATTTATTTCCTTTTCAAGAGATTCACCATGATCTCTATCCTCTCTATACTTTTCCCTAATTCTCTTCTCAAGTATTCTACTTCTCTCTCTACAGCCATCTCCTCTTTTCTTCTTTACTTTTTAGGCCTATCTATAACTTCATCTTAGAAAGTTTATAAACCTTTCCTCTTAGACCTATATTGGGAATTTATTATTATTATTTCATCTATATATGACCTCTCCTTATCCTTCTTGACTCTCTTTTTAAGTCTTTACTTCCTCTCTTCTCTCTGGGAGCTCTAAGGCTCTCTTTTATCTCTACCTTCTCTAGTATTCTCTTGACTAGATTCTAGTCCTTCTCATAGGAATTTTTGGATTATATTATTATTTCTCTATCCAAAATACCTCTATATTGATCTCAATAGATCATACCTACAACATACTCTTCTCCCTTAATACCCTGCAAGTGCCATCTCAAACATTCCTTATAACATGCTTTGTCAATGTAAAATAGACAAGTTTCAAAAAACTCAAAACAAAAATAAAAAAAATATTACCTTGATCTGATACCAAATGATTTATATGTAATGTAATAAGTCATCAAATCATCATCATCTAGTTCTGAACCCAACTAATCACATTCACTTACTATGGTTTGACTTGAATATTCTTTATTCAATCTAGCTTCTCCCTTAGTCTTCACATCCTTCAATTGTTCCTATGATTTATAATATATAGAGACCATTTTTGGTGTCTTTATTACTATATTAATACCAATTAAATTAACTCTTAACTCATACCACAACACTAATCACTCCTTCCCATCCAACTCTTCCTCTAGTTCTCCACTAGGCACACTTCTTAGCGTTCAAGGACCAAATTTTGATTTAGGCATCAAGTATTTAGTATTATATCTTAAATTAAATTATATTATATTACTATAACTTCTTGGAACTCCTTAAATCCCTATATCTTACTTTACCACTCAATTCGAAACCTTAAGGTCATCATGTTCTCTTATGACTTGTAGACTTTTTTACTGTATTTTTCCTTGTAAAAAAATTATGATTGATCAGGAGATTATAAGGGAATTTATAGGTAACCTATATCATTTTTAATTTCTATGTCAAATTTCATATCCCAACTCCACCTATAGCTCATACTTCCTTTGTAGATGTTCTCTAAACTAGGCTTAATTAACCCTTATACACACTCCAACGCTAGAAACTATTATGTATGGTCTCAAATCAGAATAAAACATATTTATTAATTATTTTCACATAAAATAATATTTAATTAAAAAAATTAGATTTTTTTAAGGGTTAAAACTACCCAAAACACCCAAACCCTAATCCTAGGGTTTCTCTAGCCTGCACAAGTCTGAGAGCACATTAAATTACATTTATTAAGTTATATAAAGTATAAAGAGAAAAAATTACCTTAATTATTTATGTTTTCACCTATTATAAATTTTAAAATAGTTTATAACCCTTAGTAAACCTTCCTTAGATTGTAATGAGCCCAAAAGCAAAATTTTGTGCACTAGTATTGACTGTATAGGGCAGAATAGGCTCCAATTTGTTATTTGTTTGGTATTAAGTCACCTTAAAAAGTGTTAAGAAATTTATTAGGTATATATTACCACCATATTAATTTTAAAATTCTCAAATTTCCCTTTCTTTCTCTTATGAGGGCTTATTCATTATGAATCACAAGGTTTGGAGTCCTCATATAGGACTGTGTTACCACTTAGGCCCATGTGTAATCAATAAGTCTTAATATTACACTATGGGTTTAGTTTTATGTATTATAAAACTTTAAACATGTCCATTAATTTTCAAATCAATCTCAACTAATTACTTAAACTCCCACTCTGACCCCTTGATATTTTAGAGCATACAATTAGGTGACTGTGTAATAGGGGTTATTTGTATTGAACTAGATACTATTTAAATCATGAATATGTATTATAAAACTTGTATTAAAAAAATATTATGAACCATATTATCATTAATATACCATTTTATCCAACATATCAACTTCTATACTTCAAGTAAATAATAAACTTATGTCCATACCTTTGACTATCAAGGGTGTATACAGTTCCTTAGGACAGAGTGTCTTTTTTCACTGCATTGGCCATAATTAAGAACTTTTAATTAGTCATAATAGCCTCCATATTATTTTATATTCATTAAATAAAAAATTTGAGAGAAATATCCATCTTGATACTTGAATATTCCACTCCAAGACTCCCTACCAAATTGTAGCCTACAACCCATTGGTTCAATCTTGCAAACTTTGTCAAACTTGCTACTTAACACAAACCCAACATGGTTACGGCCTCAAGGTATTTAAAAACACAAATTTTGATATGTAAAATTCATATACATATTGAGATATAATTATTCATATAAAAAAACTCCTTTATTCATTTGATCAATCAAGGTTACATTTGGAGCCCAACACTTGGGCTTGTCATCTCCTAAAGAGTCTTGTACAATATTATACACTAGGATTCTCCTCTCCTCTCTTGGATATATTTATCCTCTACCCATTCTCTCATTTCTCTCATCCTCATAATACATTAATTTCATATAACTTACTATTCAATGAACTCCAAAGTTGGTTAAGGTGGTTATATGTCAAAACTTCTTTACATGATAATTTCAATGTGAAGTTTTAAGAGTCCCTTTATTCTATTTGATTCTTGATGATTATCTCCCTAGTGAAATAAACCTTTTATTATTTCAACATATCCTTAACATAAATCCTTGGACAAATTCATTCACCTATTCACTTCAAACCATGCATTTGGTCCTCCTATCCTTAGTTATAACATTTGAATTTTCAAATTCCTTTTTTTGGAGAGAAAATTTCTATAAGCAATATAAAACACATTGATGACTCTAAATAGACTCTAAAACAAAAAATGGAGCTTATAAGTTCCCTTACACACATTAAAACCAAAATTTTACCACCTTTGATTTCCTATTGATAAATACATAAAAATGTTGTTTCCTAACTTGATGTTCCTACATCAAATACATTTAGAGCATGTTTTGGATCTTCAAGTACATGTAGCATCTTTGAATCCCTATAAATTTTGACCATATTACCATCTAAAGAAATGGTGGCATAAGACAAGTCCATTTTCACACTTCCACCCATGTTGGTAGCCTAATTTTTTGATAACAACATCCCCCACTTAGGTGGGAAGTCCATAACTACCACATCCATATTCAAATATTTACTTGGATGCACTACCAACCCTTTTAATTATCCAAAAATTGGTACCTCTCATGATTCCATATCATAAAACTTGCCAAATTTTGATGTAATTTCTACTATGAGATCATTAGGTACACCCAAGGGCATCACATTACAGGAGGCTCTAGAATCAAACATACAATTATGGACAATCAGACCATTTATCAACAGGGTGGTGTAAAATAGATCCACATTTAGCTAACTTTATACCAATACATTCCCCAAATAAATATTTTGGGATGGTTCAATAGCCTTTTCTTATTATTCATCATCTTTTGGGAGTGTTTAAGGTGAAGTCATCTCATTTTTAGCTATATTTTAACCAAATTCCAAATATTCAAATGCCCTCTTCCTATGTTTAGGTATTCATAATAATTTAACAAGTGGCATAGAGATATTTATTTGACTCAAAACATGGGCCATATCACACATTATATACTGAGGAAGATGAGTATTAGGTGGAAGGGTGGAAACACCTTCAGTTGGAATACAATAACTTAAAGTTAAGGGTGGAACAAGTTAGGGTAAATTTGCATTTTTAATAGTAGTTTTTAGGGGTGGGTTTGTTCTAACACCACTCACACCCTTAGGAATACTAGACAATATGGGAAATCTATTCTTGGCTAGATCACCTCTTGGTTTAACAATTTGGGAAACAAGTTCTAATTTGGAAGAATTAGGGACTACTGTAGTTTTCTTAATTTCTTTACTTTCATTCCCTACCCTTGTATTTGCAGAGGTAGTGTCTTAAAGAGTGACGCCTTGTTTCCTACTTCTCAAGCTATATTCATTCTCTTGCAGAACTAATACATTTTTTAGCAATTGCCTATCCTCAACTAAAGGAATTTCCCCATCATATTTATTAATCATCATAGATCATAAGAATTCAAAATCATGATTTGGAAATTCATATGCTTATGTCATATTAACATCACAATTAAATTTGAGAGTTGGGACACTTACCTTTCATAATACACTCAAAAACTAATCAACAATGGTAGCACTCATCAATCCCATGGGGAAGACATTTTACTTTGGGAGACATGACAATCTAACATCAAGATCTCATCAGCATTAGACATATACTTAGGATCTTATGCATCTTCATCAATCCATTTAGGAGTATCGCATGGAGGTTGGGGAAGGAAACATTTATCACACAAATTAATGTCAATATCATAATTTAAAATTTTCACTTTGGCATTTAATGGATTATGCACTTCCTTTCCAACCCCTCTATTCTAATTTTTATCATTCCTCTCATCATGTGTAGGCCTTTTCCTTATATCATTATACCTAGTGTGGAAATCAGGTCTCCCTTATGCTTGATTTGGATTCTGATTTCTCTCCTAACTTATAGATCTATGTGACAACCACTTCTTAGCCCTAGCTAACTTGTAGGACATATTTTTAATAGTGGAGGCCAAATTTTTCATCATCTCCTCAAGATTGGTTGTCTTAGTGGACTACATTTTTTTTGGATTAACCAACTTCACATCATCCTACTTGTTCATGGGCTTATCCATAGCCTTTATATTGTTTTTAATTTGAATGGCCATATTGAATTCCAATCTCAATTTCATGTGATCCTTCTCCCATAAGTAGTACATAACCTTCTTGTCAAAGGCATCACAATATTTAATTAGGCAGGTTATATCACTAGGCCTAATGTTTTCAAGTAGTCACATCATAGTCTTGTTAAACCTTATGTTAAATCCTTACAAATACTAATTATGGTTATTTTTAATGTTTTTAAAATTTTCCAAGAGAAACCTAAGATCAATACTATCACCATACTAAATTTTGAAAAGTTAGTCATTTCTTCCCATGAATCAATGCATCTATGGGGGAGGGAATTGAACCACTCATTAGTTTCTTCTTCTAGAGTCTACAACAAAAAATTCATGCAAACATCCTCATTCTCAAACTCATAATCCTCAATGATAATGTGAAAATCCCTCAAGTGTTGATCACTAGTCACTACATTATTCCCTTGAAACTTAGGAAGGTAGTTCCTTCATTTGAGACTTCATTAGGATAATCTTTCATTTCATCAAAATTAATTGGTCTAAATATAAGAAGATCAAGATGAAGCCCTTCTTAGATTGATAGAATCAAGTGCTAGACTACCTTCTAACTTTCTTATAGAATAATTACATACCTTAGTTAGATAAGGAGAAAAATGATGGCAAGAGAAAGATTTTTCATGAATAGACATATCTTCTTCCTCTAACAAAGAAAAAAAATACAAATAGAGTCAAAACCCACAAATCTTGATCTTCTAGCTAAGATCAAGATAATAAGTCAATAATATGCATATCAACTTATTACAGACTTAACTGACTCCCTAGTTTCCACTTTAATTCAAAGTGATGCTTTGAAAGAACAAGGAAATGTGGTTGAAAGTATGCAACAAATATTAGATGAGGACATTACCATAGTGGATCAAGGTAATCTAAATGAACAGTTAAAGTCACAAGAGACCTTACAAAGTGTTCCATTTGACACAAAACATACATTATTCAATCATCAAGAACCTCTTGTTACTTTACAAACTCAAAAACCCAAACATTCAGTTTGAATTGAGGAAATCCCTTAAGACAATTTGGCTAGTTCTTTTCAACCAACACAAAAATTGGTAAATAAACATAGAAATTTCCAAAATCAATAAAGTACAAAACAACCAAATTTAGGGAATGTTTTACAATCCAAGAATCAATGGCCTGTATTCTCAAATCAAGGAAAAAATCAGATTTAAGTCATGGATCAAAAGGTATACACTCCCTATAGATCCACACAAAACTAGGGTTACATTCCACCCTACTAGCAAAAAAACTAGGGGCACATTCCACCCCAACAATAATAAAACTAGGGGCACATTCCACCCCAACAATAATGAAACCAGGGGCACATTCTACCCTAATAGCATCTTATTCAATCCACAAATGCACTAAACATGCAAGAATGGAATTCTATGAAGGAATTTTTTTAGAGATTGGAGATAAATAATAGAGTCAAAAAGTATAAATTTGATGAGATATGCCCATATCCATTTGATTTATCTATTTTTCAAAACCCCTTTTCACCTTATTTTGAGGCACCTAAATTTGACAAGTACAACAGAAAAAGAGATCCCCATGAGCACATATAGGCATTCTTCATCTTATGTCAAGAGGTTGCTTATAGTAGCGAGTACTTACTACGACTATTTCTACAAAGTTTAGTGGGATAGGCTCTTGATTGGCTACTTAAACTACCCAAGGGATTAGTTGCAGATTGGAATGACTTATAAAAAAAGTTTGTTAACCATTTCTCATATAACATAGAACATGAATTAACTATTGTTGACTTATGCAAAGCCAAGCAACGTGATGGTGAAAGTTTCACCACATATCTTCAAAGGTGGAGAGCATTGGTGGGATACTTTCAACATAGTTTTCTAGATAAACAATTGGCTGATATCTTTGCATAGAATTTACATCTTGAAGTTACACATAATCTATGGTTAGTTTGTGATAACTCATTTGAAGAAATTATTGAAAAAGGAGTGAATATTGAGAAGGATCTTATTGTTAAGGGCCTTATTAAGATTTTTACATAAGGTCAAGTGTTTAATTAGACTAAATCACCACTTCAAATAATTATGTAGGATAAGCCTAAAGGCCTTAAAAAAATAAGAACATGGTTGGAAATGGGGTGACTGAAATAAGACATGTGCAAATGGTATAGGCTATGCCTCCTCCAAATGTATAATTAACTCCCCCAAATACACTACCTACTTTGTAGAGACAACCTCCACAAAGGAGATTTCATAACAATTTTAGAGTCTTTAGCAAGTTAGGAGAATCAGTTGAAATAGTGTTATAAAATCTCATTGTAGCTAATTTAATTATATGGCCAGTATCAAGGCCATTTCTTCAAGATCAACCAAAACCAGATTGGTATAAAAAGAATGAATGGTGTAACTTTCATCATGTTGCTGGTCATAGTGCATATAATTATGTTTAATTACAAGATATTATTGAGGACTTGATTGAAAGTGGTGAACTAGAAATTAAATTGGCCCCTAATCAGTACACAAATTAGGATATGGGAATCTAAAAAGACCCCTTTCCTCAACATGATCCACCACCACCAAGAAACAATCAAAATGGTCACAATCAAGGATAGAGGTAGAATAAGAACCAATAATAAGGTCATGATCATAATGAGCATAATCAAGATCATAATGCACATACTAATAATGTGGCTTATAACAATGTACCTTATGACTATAATAATACTTTGGGATGCATTTATGTAATCCACATTACCACTGTTACTATAAAATTACATGGTTGATCTCATGTTCTTTGTAACATGGGACCCATCATTATAGTGTCAACAACCTCTCCCCATAGTAATATCATGTTAGGTTCGCATCATCATTTTGTTACTTTGTTCACATAGGTTACTAATCCTAAACAATAACGCCTTTATTTTAATTATAAAGTCTCCTCATTAACCCAAAATTGTAGCAATATAGTTAGTCACCTGTGAGTCACCATCCAAGGCCCTTTTCCTTCCTCTTATAATTATAATAACTCCTTACCACCTCTAGGTTGTGTAGTCACAACTAGGCACCCATGAGTTACCATCCAGGGCCCTTTGCCCACTTCTTCTATAAAACCCAATGAGAACATTGTGCCAATGATTCCAAAGCTGAATACTATCCCAAAAAAGACTAAAATAGTTTAATCCATAATTCAAAGGCCTTATAGTCTAATGGATCAATTAGATAAAACCCCTACACAAATTTCCATATTAGAACTCTTGTGAACATCTGATGTCCATAGAACCATCTTCAATAAACTTTTGCAAGAGTTTATTATGCCTAATGATATAAACCTTGATTAGTTAAAAAACCTAGCTAGACACTTGTCTTCATTTTGGCAAAGCACATTTGATCAAAAAGACATGTCTACCCTTGACCCAAACCACAATAAAGCACTATACATTGAGATAATCATTTTGGATCACAAGATCAAGCAGGTTCTTATAGATAATGGTTCAAGGATAAACATCATATCCCTTAAATTGGTACGATGATTGGGCTACATGGATAAAGACATTCAGCCATAAACTATTAGAATCAAGGCTTATGACAATACCAAGAGGGAGTCATCTGGTACAATTTGGTTGTTAGTCATGGTTGGGTCTATTTCTCATCACACATTATTCCCTATTATAGATATTGAGCTTCTTTATAACATACCACTTGGTCATCCTTAGACCCATGAAATACAAGAAATTTCATCTACTCTTCACCAATGCCTTAAGTTTCCCCATGATGGGATCAAGGTTACTATTCCTACTGATCAACAGCCATATCAATACTGCAAGCATCTTGAAGTAGAGTTTCATAATTATAACTATTACCTAGGTTTTGAATTCATTTCAAATAATAATAAAGCCATCATTTCTCATCCATATCTATCTAATTATATAGACCCTGGTGATCTATCCTCCACTTTGGTCGATCCATTTCCTATAACTCTAGCCAAGCAAGTTATTATTAAAGATGTAGGCATTTCCATGTAGCATATGAAGAACATCCTCCATATTTCAAAAATACCAAAATCCCCTAAAACATTTGGTAAGCCTAAAACTTCCTAGACTCCTAACAAACCTGATTACATTTGGAAACCAAAGAAGAAATAACCAAAACCTCATGTGGTTTTTGTACCTGTAATTGCACCAATGAAAGATCGAGAGGCTTTTATTGAGGGAGATTGGTTATGTTCTGAAGGCCTTGTTGATTGTTTTTAGAATCTAAAATATTCTATCCCTAATAAGATAATGGATCATCTTGACTATACAAGGAAAGGCCTTGGCCCATAGGCATAAGGAATTTTAGAACCCTTATCAGCTAGAGTTATCAATTGGAATCATGGTCTCAGATTTAAGCCACCAGAGGATGAACTCATGAATTTTGATAGTGACTCTTATGAAGTGACTAGTAATGAGACTCATAGTAGTGACACAACATCCCATTATATCCTTTTTGATGAGCTTGCTAACTTATATTTGTTTGATTCAAATGCCATATTGACCATAATGCCTATCAGAGCTTCCCATATTGAAGCAAAAAACCATCCTAGTAGTGCTTACCTTCCTAAAGTAGGAAATTATATCTTTACCATTGGTGCTTCCCATCCTAAAGTAAACCCTCACTATAACCTATGCCTTTTTCATCCTAAACTCATAGATTTGGATCAACAAAATTTGGTCATATACCTTTATGAGTTCCAAAATGAAGAATTGATTGCATAATACATGGGCCTATGAGATGCATTCCCCATTGGTGATCATAAGTAGGGTTTTGATTTTTCATTGGATCCTTCTACCTAATTTAGAGAGTAGGCAAAGTTTATTGGTCATAATAAAGAACAAATATCAAGATCTTCAGGTGAAAACCTCTTTAAGGCACTTGTTGATTAAGGAAAAAGTAAATAAAAAGATAAACCTTTGAGTGAAAACCTGTTTTAGGTGCTCCCAGGTGGGAAAGTTTACTCATCCCCTCAGGATGTAAAAATTACATCTAGCCCAATTTCCATATATAGTACAATAATCTCTTTAGAACAACATCAAATATTTGAGCATCTTGCTCTTGAGCTTCTAGAGGTTTTTACTAATTGGCCTTTACTTGAGAAGGTAGATTTTGATTCTTCATATTATCTGGATATCTTTGGGAGGAATAATAAGAAGATATAGTAGAGGAAAATGATCATGACCCTACATTGCCTACAATTCTAGAGGATGGATCCACACTCCTTGTGGAGAACACAATAGAAGTGAATTTGGGAACCTATGAGGATCCCAAAATTGTTTATCTTGGCACTTCCCTTACTGTAGAATGTAAACATATTATATCCATTCTTAAGGATTATATAGACATCTTTGCATGGGCATACTCTAACATGCCAAGATTAGACCTAGATTTAGTTGTGCATCATCTTTTTGTTCACCCTGGTGCTAAACCAGTTAAGTAAAAATTAAGAAAGATGCATCCACGCATCGACCTTTTGGTTAAGGTTGACTTAGAAAAGTTGTTAGGAGCCAATTTTATCAGATCACTAGACTACTCTGAATGGGTTTCCAACATATTACTAGTGAGTAAAAATACCCCAATCATACATATTTGTATTGATTTCTATGATATCAACAAAGCATGCCCCAAAGATGATTTTCCTCTACCCAACATTGACATGATCATCAACTCAACTACTGGGTACATGTTATCCTTAATGGATGGATTTTATAATTACAATCAGATCAAGATAGCCCCTAAAGAGTAGCATAAGACCATTAAACCACTATGTGGGGTAAATTCTACTACCAAGTCATGCCATTTGGTTTGAAGAATGTTAGAGCCACATATCAGCATGTAATGATTGTTATTTTCCATGACATGATGTATGACATTATCAAGGACTATGTTGATGATATACTATCACAATCAAGAATAAGAGCTAGACTTCTTGACATTCTACAAAGAATATTTGAGAGGCTTTGTGAATATAAATTTTTCTTGAATCTTAAGAAATGTGTCTTTAGTGTCATGTCAGGAAAATTGCTAGGGTTCATTATATCATAATGAGGGATCGAAGTAGACCCTGAAAAGGTCAATGTTATTATAGAAATGGCTCCACCAAACAATATTAAATAGTTACGAGGTCTATAAGGAAAGATCCAGTCTATATGCAAGTTCATTTCTCAATTGGCAAATAAGTGCCACCCATTTACCCATCTCTTAAAGAAAGGGGTAAAATTTTACTGGGATGAATATTGTCAAATAACATTTGCAAAGATTAAAACATACTTAGCCAATCCACCAGTCTTATGACCTCCAACACAAGGAAAGCCACTGCTTCTTTATATATCAAACATGAAACATGACTGGGGGCACTTTTGGCTTAGCATGATGAACATGGTAAGGAACACACTATTTATTATTTAAGTTGCACATTGGTAGCCTATAAACATAATTATATGCCTATTAAGAAGGCATGCTTATCTATGGTGTTCACCACTCAAAAATTGTGACATTATATGCTAAATAACAAAACTATTATTATCACAAAGGTAGATCCTCTCAAATTCCTCTTATCTAAAGCAATTCTTCAAGGATGCATGGCTAAATGGATTATGCTCCTCAATGAGTTTGATATTGAGTACCAGAATCAAAAGGCAATTAAAGGACAATTTCTTGCTGACCAACTTGTAGAAGCTCCTATTACAGCCACTCAAGCTCTCAAATTTGTTCTTCTAGATGATTCTATCATGATTATAGAACAAGCATCATAAAAACTTGAATTGTGGATGCTCTATGTTGATGGATCCTTCACATTCTGAGGGTCTAGAGCTGGCATATTGTTGATCATGCCATAGGGGGATCTGATCCCCAAAGCATTCCATATATAATTTCATTATACAAACAATATGGCTGAATATGAGGCATTGGTTATAGGGCTCCATCTTGTTATACAGTGGGATATTCAAAGCTTAAAGGTCTATGAAGATTCATAGCTAATCATAAATTAGACAACTGACCAGTATCAAATAAGGGATGTTAAGCTTGTTCCTTACAAGAAAATTGTCTATAACCTTAAAACACATTTTAAATCTCTACATTTTGAGTAAGTTCTATGAGTCAACAATAGATCTACCAACGCCATGACAATAATTGGTTCCATGATTCAAATGTATAGCAGTTCCAAAGAGTATCAATTCCTAAATGAAAATCTTCTTTAGCTAGCACCTATTATATCAGATTCAAAGAGGATATACACCATTGTTGATCCTAATCCCTCACTTGAGCTACCATGGTACCAATATTTTTCTAATGATTTTCATAGTCATGTATTTCTTGCCAACCTTTCCAACAACCAAAAAAAACTATTCCTTCATCACTTAACACGTTATATCCTCCTTATAAACATTTTTTATCATAAAGGCTATGATGGAATGCTTCTTCATTATTTATCTTTTGGAAAATCCAAGTTAGTGCTAAAGGAGGTTCATGAAGGAATGTATGGACCCCATACCAATGGTGTAGTCCTAGAAAAGAAACTCCTCAGAATAGGCTATTATCGGCCCAAAATGGAGATAGATGCTTGTAATTATGTAAAAAAGTGTGTTCTTTGTCATTAACATGGAAACTTGATATATGTACCTTCCTTACCATTACAGTCAATCACAACACCATGGCCATTCTCAGCATGGGTCTCGATCTCATTGGAAAAATTAACCCAACATCTTTAGATGGCCATAAGCACATTTTGACTGCAACTAAGTACTTTACCAAGTGGATTAAGGTCATTCCTCTCACTTATGTTACTGAGAAATAAATAGCCAAATTCATTCATTACCATATCATTTATCGATATGGCATCCCCGCCCATATTATATCTGATAATGGTGGATCCTTTGTGAACCAAGATGTGAAATCTCTTTGTGTAAATTCAAGATCAAGCAAAAGAAATCCACTCCATATAACCCATAAGGTAATAGACAAATTGAGGCATCAAATAAAACCATTCTATTCATCTTAAAGAATATTATCAATGATGTTGGTTAAAATTGGCACTTGTAACTCTTTCCTACCCTTTAGGCTTATAGAACCAGTCATCTCACCCTAACTAGAGCTACTCCATACTCCCTTGTTTTTGGCACTAAAGCTATCATCTCAATCAAGATTGAGATCCCATCATTAATAATATCACTGGAGCACATTGAAGATAATGAAGACTATAGAGACTCACGACTGCATGAACTAGAGCTTCTTAATGGTAAGCATTTGGCTGCCCTAGAAAACTTACAAGCCTATCATAATAGATTGTGGAGAAGCTACAACAAATGCATTCTCCCTCAAGAATTTGAGATTGGTGACTTAGTTTTGAAAGAGAAATAGAATAATATGAATGTTAAACCCAAAAATAAAGGCAAGTTTCAACCTAATTGGTTAGGACCATATATTGTCATAACAAACTATAGATTAGGAGCATATCGATTGGCTAAACCTAATGGTGAAGAACTTTTAGAGCCCATGAACATCATACACCTTAAGAGGTTCTACGCATGAAAAACTTTGAACCATTATCTATAAGAACCCTGACTTGGGGGAAAATTGTGATATCATAATTTTATCCCACCCTTTTATCTTACCTTAAACACATTTTATACTACCCTGGTCCACTTTTCATGATTCCCTATAGTAAAGGCTTTGAATCCTTGGCACTCTAAACATATTCTTCATCCCATTTTGGATTGATCTCTTTGAGAAGTATATTCTTTTTTATGTCTAAGGCATGTTATAAGCTTGGAAAAAATTTATCCCTTGACCAATTATAATCTTGATTATGTCTCATAAACATTATGAACATCCTCAGCAGCAATTATATAAAGTAGTTCAGCTAGGATAGTCTTGTGCAGCTTTAGATAAGTGAATAGAAACATCTTCTCAGTTTCAAACCATTGCTATACTATTATAGATAGGTGAATGAAGATACTTTTTTTTACTTCATGTTGCACATTATTCTATATCACATTTTATGCTCTTTATTATTTTATAAAGATCCTCACTATCACTAATTTGTGAGCATGGGCCATTGCAGTCAGCTTAGCTATCTTATTGGAACCTCTACTCTCAATACCTATATCTCCTCAACTATATGGTCCCATCTTGTGAATATTTTATCCCAAAAACACCAAAAAAATTATAAATACTTTGAAATTACCAAAACATTAGAACATGATCCAAAAAAGAACAAAAACAAAAATATTTTACAAGGTCATTCTTTTTCATCTCATTAGCTTCTTGTTTGCTAGACCATTCTCATTTATTTATCATATCTTCCATTTCTTCTATAACATTAATCAAGCTAGTGTGATCATCATTTTTTTGCTATCCCATTTCTTAGGAGACTACATCTGGCTTGAAGTTTATGTTGGAACATGCATCTATGGAACTATGTAGGCATCATCCACTTGTCTTATACATCTAGAGTCAACTGGACTAACCCCTTCCTTTTTTTCTCTTCCCCCATTTCGTATGTCATTGTTCCTCTTTAATTAGGTAACACTTGTCAAGTCATTTTTCTTTGTTATGATGTGGTGGAAAGTAATGCCTCTACCACACATTCATGAACATTTTTCTTTAAACTGCACTAACTTGGTTTTTATTTGTGTGTTTATTTGAGTTCTCTTGGTGTTTTGTTGTGATTTCACACCTCTCCTTTCATTTCTTCTCCTTTTCTCTTTTTATTATTTCTTGTCTCATCTTGGTCTTGTGTTTCCTTGATTATTTTTTGCTTATCTCTTTTGTGTTTCAAAACATCTTGATAATTCACATGGATCTCAATTGTTTATATATTGATCCTATGTTATTATGTTGTTCTTGGACCATTTTGTTTATTTGATTAGTTTTTGTGTCTTATTTTTATATTTAATTTTTCTTTTCTCTTTTGTGTTCAAGAATGCCTTGATGGTCCACATGGATCTTGATTATTCATTAGGGCATACACAAGCTATTGAAGACAAATGAAAAAGTTATTTCAACCTTCATTTCTAAATAAATTTTCAACAAGAGGGGGTTAAATAGAAAACTAAAATGTCAGTATTTAAAGCACAAAATATAGACAAATTTTATATAGGAAACATTTATGCATCTATAAGTATATAACACTTAAAATATGTAATAGGGTGTATTATTTGTAGGGTTGAATAGGGTAGGATGAGTTAGATAGTTATAAAAGAGTGGTATGGTGGTATGGTTTTTCAAACAACAAGAATTCTTTTAGCATTCATGACATCACTCATTTGCAAAGATGTAGAAAAACTAAAATACAATCTAAAGGGAACTACTAGGAGTGATTTGCATCCATTGGTGCCAATACAATGCAAATAACCAAATGATTATTTAAACCCTATAGCATACACTATAACTAGAATTTCAAATACCTTTTCCTATTAAATCCATAAACCCAAGGTGCCTTTAAGAGGTATTCAACAACATGTTTCCAAATCACAATGCATAAAGGCATTTATAACCTAGATCTATGTCCAAAATGACAACCTGTAATAAGCATAAAACCATATATCTAATTATTATAAATTATAAAACATATTAATTCATTTCACCAATAGGAAAGAGTAAAAACCACAAGTATTTTCCATTATCTTGAAAGAAAATATTAAACACATCTTTGTTTCAAAATATTTCCATGGGGACAAGCATGGTGAGTTTTCTCCTTGAGCAAGGGAGACATTAAAATGCTCTTATATATTTCTAATGTTTGTAAAAATTCAACCACCTTATTAAGAGATAAAAAATGCACACATACAAATGGATCTAAAAAATGAAAGAGCCCAGACCTAGAAAAAACTAACAACCAACAACAACCTTAGGAAAGAGGACAAGTCCTATTTTTATACATATTTCTCATTATTTTCAATCCAAGAATATGAGTTTAAATTTTTAATATTTAAAACTTTAAAACAACCCACAAAGTTATGCCAAGATGCTTCCATTTGGAATATGCTCTTTACCATGCCTAAAATCTTCATGCCATTGTAGGGAAAATAATTCTTGTAACTAACTCTACATGTAATGATTAATATTTGAAGTAAAACCTTGTTTTTCTTGGCATAAAATACATTTTTCTTAATCTTGAAGGATAATATTAGTGTTGGATCCAAACAAACCCTTTATCTTCTTGTACAACTACTTGGACATGTATTTGACCACCCATTTGCATAGCTAGAATCTCTTGTACAGCTACCCTTCCTCTTATGCACGCCAAAGAACAACCCTTGCCTTGTAATTATGGAATTATAACACTCCAAATCCATGGCCATTTGAGAAATATTCTTTGTAATGACCCACTTTGGCCTTGAAAACATGCAATATTTCTTCCATAGATGTGTTCAAACAAACAAAATATGAGAAATGAGAAGACTTAGCATATTTTTACCTTTTTTTTTTGGATCCAATGTGCCTTTCAACACTTTTATTTTTTCACACTTTTGACTTTTAGGGTTGACACCAAATTTTTTAATACTTAAGTACATTATTTTTCACTTATTAGCCTTATGGGGAACTCTAGGTCCAATTCACAATTTTGCACTTCCTTTGTATGGTAGAAATCCAATACTTAATGGAACATTTTAAAATTAAAAATTGGTAATTTACAATTCATATTTTTATATCCCCTCAAAATTTCCTATAGGGAACTGGGAACTCCAAGTGTAATTTATAAATTATAATTTACAGTTGCAGCTCCCCTCAATTGTTCTCATAGGGAACTAGGAACTCTAAGTGCAATTTGTAACTTGGAAAAATGCAAAATTATGTTGGACATGAAATTTTATCTTTGAATTGGAACCTAATGTTTGATAAAATTTTATTGGAGGGTTTTAGATATCCAAGTGCAATTTATAATTTTCACATTTGGAAAAAAATGCAAAATTGCATTCTTTCATGAAATCTCCCTGAAACTCTATTTGAGTTGATTTTTTCCTATGTTGAGTTCACCAGTGGATTTGGGAAGTTGGACTACATATTATATTTTTTACTTTTAAGACTTAAATTTTACAATTTACTTCTCCCACCAATATCTCCCACAAAATTTGGAGCCTCATTACAACTTTTGAAACTTTTCCTTTCTTGACTTTCCACCTGACTCCATTCCAACTTGGTTTAGAAAAGCACCTTAAGTAAATTCTTATAAAAATACAACCCTTTCCTTAGAAATTATTTTATTCAACATAATAATCTATATCTATTTGTGCACAATGTATTTAAATTTGAAGACATAGATCTATATTGCCTTGCTCCATTTGCCCATGGATCAGTCACTAATTCTGGTTCCCTAGCTAAATTATCAAATGTTTAGGCATGAAAAATTTCTTCCATATTATTTTCCTCCTTTACATCTTGTCTAATCCTCTTGAGAATATGTCACCTCTTTTCTTCAATCTTGATGCCCACTTTCTTTCCAAGGTCCATCATTTTTGCACATTTAAAACCCATCTTAGACTTCCCATATATTGAATAAAGTGACTTTTCATTATCAAATGAAGGATATAATACATTAGTATATAATTATGATCCTTATATAATAGTGAGAAAATTATATTATTAGTTTCATTTTTAAAAGAGTATTTTGTATTAGTAGACTATGATGATACTTCTGCATCAGACCTTAGTTATTCTTGAGTATGTGCACTTAGTACAAACTTGAATGGTATACTAGATGCATTATTTACATTATCCTTTTAATGCCTATCTATGATGTATTTATGTTCATCCAATTATAAATTACCACCATCATTTATCCTCAACTCACACCATGTCTTTAAGGTAGCACCATCACTAGATTCTTGGCATATCCATGGTATAGGTGCAAATCTTTATGGAATCCAATCATATTTTTCTACTTGCACCAATAAAATACATGTATTTTCATGGTTTGGAAATAATAAAGTTTCCCAATAGATTCCTTTATTAAATTTGTTATTAATGATACAACTATTCCACTTGTAATTTTATGGTCTTCAATTGATGGATCAAATCTCCACTCTACATCAGGTATTGATGTAAACCCAAACCATATACAATATAAAGGAGGTGGTTTAATACTTATTCTTACTATTCCTTTCAAATATAATTATCAAATGGACAAATTTAGAGGCACTTGATTTTCAAGATGTGAAATCACTCTCTTCCATGATCTCTGACTACCACTACTTGAAGTCTTTTTACCAATTGATGTTTCTTTTTAGTCTTTTGTGCCTCACACTTCCCATTAATGGTGTTTCCATTTGACTAACCATAGGCATGCATAATTTTTATTCCATTTGATTATTTTTAATTTTTCTCCTATTTATTTTCCCACCTATTATTCTTTTTTCTTCATGGGATTTGGAACTTGGCTTGCAAGTTACAAGTTCACAACTTGCTAATTTATATTTTAGCTCTTATTCTCCATCATGGTTTTCTTCTTTCTATATATTGTGGGTTTGGAAAACCAAGATGCATTTTGAAATTTGAAAATATGCATTTGGATTTTACATTTATATCAAGTGTTTTCCATAGGCCCACCCATTACCCCAATCGATGCCCAACTTGGTCTTTAAGACTTTTGTCTTATTCATTGCTTATATTTTCATGTAAGCAAGTCTTTGATGGAGTGGGGATCATTTATACCTTTCCATGTGGGAAATTCAACACCCTTTCCTCTATGTGGGTTGAAATTTCATCACTATAGGTTCTAGAAGCTCCTTTTCATTTTACAATTTTCAAACTTGTTTTTATGTTCTAACCTCCTGCCAATGCCCTTCCATTTTTCATGTGGTCTCATGCCTTCTCAGTGGACATTAGATATTTGCATGAAACTGCACATTGGTGAGCATGAAAATTTTCATTTTTATGCCAAACTTCCACCATGATAGGCTACAATGAATGAGAGTTTGGGGCACAATTTATAATCTGTGAAAATAAAACTTGTATTTTGTAAATGCCTTCCCCGCCAACTTTCCCATGTGGGCCCATGCATTTATATGCCAATTCTTAAAACATTAATTCATTATTGTTTCTTTATCATTTTTACATGGACCATGCTTTAAAAATTTTATCATTGACATTTTTGTGTGGGTGAGGTAGTTCTATATGCAATTTTCACATTGCACTTTCACTTCATACCTTCACAGAGTTTTTATGTTGCATTTACAACTTGTATTTTGAGGAAGTATAATTTTCAATTTATTTTTTTGATTCAATATTCCAAAAAATTTAGATCTCCATTTACCCTATAGAAAAACTCATTATAAAACATGAAAAACTTGTATATAAGATATAACTAGAATTACAAATGGTTTACATGATATGGACATGAGTGTGGGAGTAGGATTTTATGACTTGGTGCAAATGTGGCACTTCTTAAATTCTGGTGAACACTTGTAGATAGGAAGTAATAGATAGATAATCAAGTATTAATATTAAATAAGGTCACAAATTGTTGCACTTAATTCTAGGCACTAACACTGGATCTCATGCAAGGATGTACACCCATTGTGGGTGTGCAAAAAACCCTAGAACACAAGACTAGGTACCAATCCATTGGGCCACAAAGTCAATACTTGATAAATTCATATAAAACACCCATAAAAACTCAAAAAAATAAGGTCAAACCATAAAAAATAAATTAGGAGGATCTAAAAATGAACACAAGATAAAAAATGATGAAAAAAACTATACAAACAAGGCTCAAAATAGAGGGGCAACAAACCAATAAAACTATACACTATACAATACTATACATAATTACAGACTCAGTTGAAGAAGTGTTTTAGATGTTTTCCATTGACTAACATCTCCATTATTTCACCATCCAAGTATCTCAAGAAGAAAGTGTGTTCCCCAATCTTACATTCAATGGAATAGGGACCCATCCATAAGGCATCAAATTTGTCATGCTTGCCTTTCTCTTCATGCATGTTGTCCCAAAGTAAAAATAGATCATCTACTTGAAAATTTATTAGATTAACCTTATAATCAAATATTATCTTGAGTCTTTCCTTGAAATTGAGGTGTCTTTCATGATCTTGTCTTCTATTTTCATCAAGTTTAATAATTTGTTTCACTATGCTTTCATAGTGGTTAAGTTTCTCATCTTCCTCTAGTTATTGTATAAACTAATAGGTTGACAACTACAAATTCATAGGAAGAATAACATGAGATCCATAAATAAGCTCAAAAAGGATTTTGCTTGTAGATCTCTTAGGCATGATCTTATCAGCCCATAAGGCAAACTTCATCTATTCATCCCACTTATTCTTGTTTGCTTCCAAAGTTCATCTAATGATATTGAGCAAGTTTTTGTTACTATATTATACTTTCCCATTCCCCTGAGAGTTGTAATTATAATCATAAGCTAATTTGATACCATACTCTTTACAAAATTCCACTAAGGGCTTAGCATTTAAACTCATGTCATTATCTTCATTTACCTTAATAGACACAAAAAATCTACATATAATCTGATTTAGTAAAAATTCAATAACTACCTAGTGTGTAACCTTCTTTTTAGGGGCCACTTTAACCCATTTCGTGAAGTATTCAATTGCAACTAGTATCCATCTATGTCTAGTTTTTGATGAATCAATAATTTTCCCAATGAAATCCATTCCCCATTATCTAAATGGGCCTTCAATCATCATAAGATGAAAGGGAAGAGAATCAAAAGCTTTCAACCTTCTCTCAAAGTGATAAAATTTCTCACATTTCCTAACTTTCTAAGCAACATCCTTAAATAATGATGGCCACCAATAACTGGCTCTCATAATTTTATGAGCTATGACTTTAGGTGAAAAATAGCCACCACATACCCCACTATGAAATTCCTCAATAAAATCATTAGTTTTTTCTTCTAATAGGAATCTTAGGAGAACCCCATTTGGATTCTTCAATGCTAGTCCATTTTTAGTCAAAAAATACTTATGGGAAACAAGTTTGAGGGAACTCTTTTGGTTATTGTCCAAGTCAAGGGGATAATTAAGATTTTGAAAGTAGTAAATAATGTATTTGTACCATAGATACATGCTAATTTGACTCAAAGAATCATCAACATTAAAAATAGTAGTGTTTACCTCAACAACCTATAAATTGGTCTCATCCATGAGCTTGGCTAGACCTATTCCTCTCACCAACTTGGTGGTATGAATATCCATGTCATACTCTTACAACTTATTAACCCACCTGCATCTCTTGTTTGATGCTTCAATATGATTCAAGATGTCCTTCACCATTACATGTAAAATATAAGAAATAATCTTTGAACTCATAATATATGGTTTGAACATCTTAACAACCTTCAAAAAAATGAAAGCTTATTTTTCCATGATGGTGTAACTTATTTCAAAACCTTTCATAGCTGTGCTAAAGAAAGCTATGGGATACTCATGATCATCTTCATTATTTTTTAACTCATGATAAAGCCTTGATGAAATGTTGATGCACTATCCATATTTAAATATTTACCTAGATGCACAGTTAACTACACTACCAACCCTTTGACTTATTCAAAAATTGGTACCTTTCTTGAGTCCATGGCATAAGAATTACCAAAGGAAGATGTAATTTTCATGCTAAGCTCATTAAGGACACCTAGGGGCATAAAATTGTAAGAGTTTCTAGAATTAGACATGCAATTGTGGATAATCAGACTACTTATCAGTAGGGTGGTGTAAAATAGATCCACATTCAACTAAATTTCTACCAATGTAGCCCCAAATAAACCTCTAGGGATAGTTTAATAACCTATTTTGATTCTCTATCATCTTCTAGGAGTGTTTGGGGTGAATTCATCTCATGTTATTTGTATTTTCACCAAATTCCAAATATTCAAATGCCCTCTTCCTATGTTTAGGTATTTAAAATAATTAAACAAGTGGTATGACTATCTTTAGTTGACTCAAAACTTGGGCCATATCACACATGCTATACTGAGGAAGAGGAGTATTATGTGGAAGAGTGACAACACCTTAAGCTAGAATAAAATCTCTCTTAAAGTCAATGGTGGAACAAGTTGGGGTAAATTTTCATGTTAACAGTAGTTTTTAGGGTTGGGTTTATTCTAACATCACTCACACCCTTAGGAATACTAGAAAATATGGGTACTCTATTCTTGGATGGAGCACCTCTTGGTTTAAATATTTGGGAAATAGGTGCTAATTTAGAATAATTAGGGATTGTTGTAATTTTCTTAATTTCCTTACTTGCATCCTCTACCCTTGGATTTGCAAGGGTAGTGTCTTAAGGAGCAGTACCTTGTTGTATGCTTCTCAAGTTATATTATTTATATTAGATAACTACTTCATTAATTAGTAGCCACCTATCCTCAACTAAAGGAATTTCCCCATCATATTTATTAATCATCATAGAGTGTAAGAGTTTGAAATCATGAATGGGAAATCCATATGCTTGTGTCTTATTAACATCACAATTAACTTCAATATTTGGGACACATACCTTTCGTATTTCACTCCAAAACTAATCAATAGTGTTATCACTTAGTAATCTTGTGGAGGCATGCATTTTACTTTGGGATACTTGACAATCCAACATCAAGATCTCATCATCATTAGATGTAGACTCAAGATCTTCTACATCTGCATCAATCCATTTAGTAGTATCACATGGAAAATAGGGAAAGAAGAATTTATTACACCAATAAATGTTAATAATAAAATTTATAGTGTTCACTTTGGCATTTAATGGATCAGGCACTTCCTTTATAGACCCTCTATTCTGATTTTTATTATTCCTTTCATTACATGTAGGATTTTTCCCTCTATCATTATACATAGTGTGTAAAGCAAGCCTCCCTTGTGCTTGATTTTGATTTTGATTTATCTTCTGACTTTTAGATCCATGAGGCAACCCCTTCTTAGGCCAAATTTTTCACCATCTCCTCAAGATTGGTTGTCTTAGTGGACTGCATTTTTTTTGGATTAACCAAATTCAAATCAACCCACTTGTTCATGGGCTTACCCACAACCTTTATATTATTTTAAATTTGGATGGCCATATTCAATGCCAATCTTAGGTTCATGGGAGCCTTGTCCCCCATGTAACACATAACCTTCTTGTCAAAGGAATCATAATATTTAATTAGGTAGGTTGTATAACTAGGCCTAATGTTTTCAAGAAGCCTCATCATAGTCTTGTTGAACCATGTATTAAAGTAATGTATACACTCATTATGGTTATTTTTAATTTTTTAAAATTCTTCCAAGAGAAACCTATGATCAATCCTATCACCATATTGAATTTTGAAAACATTCTTCATTTCTTTCCATGAATCAATGCATCCATGAGAAAGGGAGTTGAACCACTCACGAGCATCTTCTTCTAGCATGTGCACAAATAACTTAATGAAAACATCCTCATGATGAAATTAATAATCCTCAATGATAATTTGAAAATCCCTTAAGTGTTGATCACCAATCACTACATTATTACCTTGAAACTTGGGAAGGTAGTTCCTTACTTCATTCAGGACTTCATTAGGATAACCTTCCATTTCATAAAAATTAATTGGTCTAAATATGATAATCCAATATGCATCATGTTCATTCTCATCTTTATCGTTATGCCTCATTATTGTTTTAATGGTGGGTTCAAGATAAAATGGAAAAGGGATGTGAGGGGGTGAGTGAGGTGGACTTGGTGAATCAAACTTAGGAGGATATTCAACTGGTTGAGAAGGAGCTAGATAGTAAATTGGACTATAAGGCTCTGAATGATTAGGAAAACTATGATAATATTAAATAATAGGAAGTTCAACAAATAAAAGTTCAAGATTAATAGAATATTCATAGTCTAAACACTATTTAACATCTAAACTTTATCCTTCAATTGGCCTCCAAACTTGGCTCCTTCTTCTTTGATGAAAACTTAAGGGCAAGATAGGTTGTTTTGATGAGTCAATTTTGAAGGATGACCTTAGTCCTTCCATATTTACAAGTAAAAGAGAACTCATAACTAAAGATGTTAAAAATTGGCACTGATTCTTCTTTAAAACCATATGATGTGTTGGAGTCTCCACTAGAAGCAAACTTCTAGAATATAAATGTTTACAAATATGTAGTGATATATATTGAAACCATATCTTACTAAAATTAGTGATGATATATGAAAACAAAGACACTAAAATTTTTAGACTCATGTTCAAAAGGGGAAACCACCTCAAAACATGGAAAATTTATAGTTCTTTGTAATAAATTCAACATATGCCAATTTAATCAAATCTCTCAATTCTTAGCACATCCCTAGCAGAGTGTTACATAGTTGATTGCAAAGATAGCAAAGTACACTCAAATAACCTCAAATTTCAAACACATGAGGTGACAAGGATAAAAAATGTCTGAAAATATATAACCGAGGTTAATGTAACAAATATTTCTTGAAGAAAACTTGAGAACATTAACAAATATAGCCCACTGCAAGAGTCCCCAACAACATAGGTGAAAAAGAGCTTATCCTTGATAATGATGTCAGTGAAGTGTTGGTTCCTAGTTGTACACCTCTTGCAATCAACCTTGCACACTTGATAAAAATGGAAAACATGAATGGAAAACTTGATGATAAGTCATTATATTTGAGAAAGGGTTTAACATCAAGATGGATTGAAGTTAGATAATGATTGGAGAGCATCAATAGAGGGTATGGTTAGCTCCCTACTACTTTTGGCTCTACCTAAACCAAGGTGAGAGGACCTAATGGGTGGCTTGCTCACATGAAGGGATATTGTAATTCAATCTCTATGGGGATTATTGGTGCACAAGAATGCAAATATAAATAGGGCATAACCAAAGTTGCATACTCTACCCAGGAAGGGTTGTCACACAGAATGAATAAATACACTAGGGCACACACAAGCTACTGAAGATAGATGAAAATGTGTTTGTAACCTTAATTTTTAAAGAAATTTTCAACAATAGGGGGTCAAATAGAAGATTGAAATACTAGTCTTTAAAGCACAAAATATAGACACATTTTATATAGGCAACATTTATGCATCTGTAGGTAAATAACACTTAAAATATATAATAGGGTGTATTATTTGTAGGGTCAAATTGGGTAGGATGAGTTAGATAGTTATAAAGAGTGGTGTGGTGGTATGGTTTTTCAAAAAATAGGAATTATTTTAGCATTCATGACATCACCCATTTGCAAAGATGTAAAAAAACTGAAATACAAGCTAAGGGGAACTACTAAGAGTGATTTTGCATCCATTGGTGCCAATATAATGCAAATACCCAAATGATTCTTGAAACCCTAAAACATACACTATAACTATAATTTCAAATACCTTTTATTATTAAATCCATAAACCTATGCTGCCCTTAAGAGGTATTCAATAAAATGTTTCCAAATTAAAATACAAGAAGGGGTTTATAACCTAGATATATGACCAAAATGACAACCAATAATAAGCATAAAACTAGATATCCAATCGGTAGAACTTGTAAAACATATTAATGCATTTCATCAATAGGAAAGATTAAAAACCACAAGTATTTTCCATTATCTTGAAAGAAAATCTTACATACATATTCGTTTTAGAATGTTTTCATGGGGACAAGTATGATAAGTTTGCTCCTTGAATAGGGGAGACATATTACAATGATCTCATATCTTGCTAATGGCTGTATAATTACAATCACCTTAGAAAGAGAGACAAAATGCACACACAATAATGGATCCCAAAAATGAAAGATCCTAAACCTAGAAAAACTAACAACCAACAAAAACCTTAGAAAAGAGGACAAATCCTCTTTTTATATAACTTTCTCACCCTTTTGTAATTAGGGAATATGGTTTTTAATTTATAATATTGAAAGCTTGTAAATAGCCCTCAAAGTTATGCCAAGATGCTTCCAACTAGAATATGCTCTTTACCATGCCTAGAATCTTCATGCCATAGTAGGGAAAATTATTCTTGTAAATGGTTCTATATACACAATATTTTCAAAATTTTATTGATTACTAACACTTTGTATCTTGGAGGAACCTGTCGAGTCTCAATTTATCTGAGTGCATGCTTTAAGGGATACACCATAAAAGGGGTGGGTAGACCATTGGTGATTCATAAGATTGTTATCCCTTTTTCCACTTGACATCTACACACTTATCTCCTAAAAACCATTTGCCTTAAGTTTACTCTTCTTAGACCTACATCCCTAATCTTTTTCCTCTTTCCATCCTCCTTTTCTTGTCTTAAACTCCTTTTAGATAGTCAATTGTATTGGGTTGACTAGGTCAACCCAGTATAATTTAGGGGTATTATTTACTTTCTTAGCTTGTTATCCATTTGGCTGACCTGGCTCAGACCTAGTAAATTGTCCTTGAAAACACATTGGGTTGACTAGGTCAATCTTGTACATCTGACATTTTCAATAAGATTTAGGGCAAGATCTACCTATATATATATATAATTTCATTTCCCACCATTTCATAAGAGAATAATTATTATCAAAGAAGTATGAATGAAAATCTACTTATTGACCATTCTACTTGAGGAATAGAGCTTAGGGTTCCATACCTTCTTTGGAGATATAGATCTTGTCTTGTTGAGAAGTCTTTTGGATGCTTAGATAGGTTGTGTAGCCTAGAGCTGATTTATATTGGCTATCCTTACATACCACAATAATCTCTTGCGAAGTACCTTGGCCAAGGGATAGATTGAGGCTCAGTGGGTTTGTAATCAAAGGTAAGTATTCTTAACTTTTTTCTCCTTTGTAAGAGTAGATTGATAATGCATCTTCTCCCATGTATTAGGATTATATATACATTGGTGTGAGTATATGTCTTCTAATAAATTTTTAGTTTAGTTTATTTTATTGTTTCTAACCCTCACTTTATGCCACAAGATTTTGTGTGTACTAAATTAGATTTGCTTTCTTGTTATTAGAATACGTGATATTTTTAAACCTTAGGACTCCATTAGGGTTGTTGTGTGATTGTGTTAGATTGTAAGCTTTGTAACCCTTCCTAGCATGATATGTTATGACAAGTGATGCCCTAATCAGATCTAGTGGATCACAATATTGGTCATGCTCCCACTTAACAAGTGTATCCCCAATCAAAAGTGTAGGTATGCTCTATCTTTTTCAAGCTAGGATTGATTTATAGACATGATGAGTTTTTTATAGCATATATTCTAGTGAACTTGAGATGAATCCTATCTCACCATTGGTTGGATTATCTTCACATTTACATTTTTTTGTTTATTTTCTTATTAGTATTAGCATTCACTTTGGCTTCACCTTCATAATACATTCTAGTTAACCTGATGTGAAACTAACCCTTACAGGATTTCTTTCACTTTTTTATTCTTTTAGTCATTCTTTTGATAATCATTTTATCATATATTTTGACATACTGGATTGATTCTATCGACCCAATTATTTTTATCTATGCAAAGTTTTCCAAGAACATGTAACTGGATTGACCTAAATGACCCCTTATAGTTTCAACACTTTTCCAGTAGGTTCTTGTACAACTTGATCGATTATGTTGACTTAGTTTGTAAGTTTCTCAAGCATATCTCAAGGTTATTCATCAAAAATATTTCTTCATTGCATCTCTAATCCACCAAGTTTCCTTTCTATCTCTCTATTTATCTCTTTTATATCTTTCCTTTCATAGTTTTTAGTATTTAAAACTGCTCTTGTACAGTCGATTGGATCGACACTACCAACCCAGTTCTATGTTATTTATATATCTAAAATAAATGGATTGATACTACCAACCTAATTAATTTTTAGAATTTGCTTCCATAGTATAGGTTCAACCCTATTCTATATTTTTTGCATATAGTGTCAACACTATAACTTGTTTCAAAGTTGGAATTAACCTCATATCTATTAGTAATTAATTAATACTTTATTTCCATATTACTTACATGCTTAGAATAATTCACATAGTCTAATTAGGAGATTTTTAATTAATCACTTAGTTTCACTATTTATATTTTATGCACACATGACCAAATCATAAAAACATAAACAAACACTGTAAAATTTTGTCTACCCTAGGCAAACCTAATTAGATTTCCATCACCAAGTGAGAAGTTGACTTGATGATTTGGTCAAGTATAAAGTGTTGTTAATGGTATATATTAGCTAAGAATCCAACACCCTTATCACTAAAATGTGTGAAGTAAGGGGGTAGGCCCCAATACCAATACTTTATCATTGCCACTGTAATCTCTTTTAGATCAAACTTCCTAAAACCATCCTTAGATTGATATCAAGTACCTTGCTTATAGCCAACTTCCAATTACAATTAAAATCATCCTTAATAAATTAATTAATAATCAAGTTGACTAATTAGTTAGATCTTTATTTTTAAATTTAATTGTTCGATCTTCTCTCAAATGTGTGCACAAAAACTTGCATTATCCACCATTAGTGCAAGGTTTTTTTATGTGTGCTTTAGTTGGATTGACTAGCATTAATCTAATTGATTATCTATTTTATTTATATTAATTGTAAAATTTTATTATTCATAACTTTCTATCAACTTTCTCATCTTCCTTGTTTGTATTCTCTACATCATCACAAATCTAATGTATTTTAAGGTTTTCAAAATAGATAAGTAGAAATAAAGATATAGACAAAATAAGGAATCTACTTGTTTTTAGCCTCTATTCAATGTATATGATCAACCTAGTTGATGCTTTACTATCTGTAGATATTTTTCAGCCTCTATCCACTATATAAGATTAACCCAATCAATCTTATACTATTTACAAAACTATTTCAATCTCTTTTTGTTGTACAAGATTGACCTAGTCAACCCTATATTATTTGTAGACCATTTTCAACTTCTGTCCACTATACGAGATTGACCCAGTCAACCCTATACTATTTGCAGACCTTTTTTAGTCTCTATTTGTTATACAAGATCAACCCAGTTGACCTTGTACTATTCATATACCCTTTTTATCCCCTATTTTTTGTACAAGATTGACCCAATCAACTTTTTACTATTTTCTATCACTTTTTATTCCCCTTGTGTGGTTATCTAGTCTTATTTCATCATGTTGATATCTTTTTATCCTTCCCTTAATCCAAAATATTGCATAATCAAGGATTTGGATAATAACCTCACTTATTTTATTACTTCAATTGAAATCATCCAATTTCTTCCTTCCCCTTCTCTAAACCAAAACCACTTACTACACAATGTAATGTAGTTGAGTTCATTCATCCTAATCTTCTTCCAATACCAATTTTTAAAATCCTCCACCTATAAATAATCCTCATCCTACCAACACTAACAATCCTCTTCCTAACAACACTAATACCCCACCATCAAACCCACCTATTGATACAACTCAACTTCTTGCCCAAGTCATATAACAATGAACATCATGCAAACAACCAATCAATCTCAAGTGATGAACATGCAATAACATTTATGCAACATGACTAGTTAACCACGTCAAGTCATCATGTCTCAACTAAATCAAAATTTTATCCCTCCTCCTATTATATATTTCAATGGTAATATCATCCCTCAACTTCCAATGAATAACAAAATGCTTCAACATCTTCAAAATGAACCTTTAGCCCCATTCATTGCATCCATAGATATTGGAAATATTTCTTCAACTATCACATATAATGGGATTAAGGACCCTACTATCTTACTTAAGTATTTTGGTAATCTCTATAAGGAATGGGTCCAAACTAACACCTTTTCTACCACCAAGCTCTTAGCCAAAACCATTGTTGGTGATGCACTTGAATGTTACTACCAAATTCCTAGACATTCTATCTCACATCTAGAAGATTTAGTCAATGTTCTAGTGAAGGAATTCAAACATGATGACCTTCCTAAAACCTACCTTAGTCATTTCATCAATGCTAATCAACTTCTTAATAAATCCACTCATAATTTCATCAAATGATTGAAGTATCTTCCTCATAAATTGGACCATAACATGAATGATGACACTTTTAAAACTATTTGTCACTACTCTTAAACCTCCCCTTCAATACAAAGTTTGAATCTTTCAACTTAGAGCTTTGGAAGAAGCCTTAGACCAAGCAAAAAGGCAAGACTTTCTTATGACTCAATTTGAACCACCTTAGAATAACCTTTCAAATCATTTTCTCATACTATTGATTCATCTAATCCTCCCCAACCTCAAAATGGAGCATCTAATTCAACTAATTTTAACCCAAACCACCCACTCTTGAGTCTAGAACAACTTAAGAATAAATTTCCACCCTCTAAACCCATGATATTTGATCCTTCCAAACATCCTCCAAAATGGTACAATGCTAATAAATTTTGTTGGTGGCATGCTACTATAGATCATTTTCATGAGTCTTGTCATGATGTTCACTGCTTTATTATTTCTTCCTTGTTTGGTCCACATTTCAATCTTGAAACTCTCACAAAACAATGTTATCAAGATTATCTTCAAGCTTCTCAAATTCAATCTTAAGAACCACAATCACATCAAAATAAACTACCTAATGATAAATAATAATTATCCCATACCTACCCCTCATCTATTAATTTTATTTAATCCATAGGTGATCCTTCTTCCTACACCAATAAGGAAAGGATAACTAACATGAACAACTTTAAACATATTGTTGCATCTATTTAACCTCAACCTCTTAAGTCACATGAACCAAAAGAGTATCTAATTTAAATTCCTATTCTAAAGAATATCATCCATGGTCCTCCTTTAACTCATGTATCTCTTCATACCTCTCCTACACATCATATTCCACATTCAATCTACTTAAAATATACAAAACTAACACATTTACCTATCTCTGAATGCACCTATCAACCTAATGCAAATCATTCTAATAGTTCAATGTTACCTCACTCCAACTCACATGTTGGGGTATCTTACGATGCCCATCCACATGTCCCTTTAGACTTTTAAGAATTTTATGATGCCCATCCCTACATCCACTTACCCATTGGGGCATCTTACGATGCCCAATCTTATTCTGTAATGCATAATAACAAAAAAATCTAACTTCAAGAAACCTTTCAAGACTTATAGACTTGTATTTTACATACTCATCTTTGATACAGACATTAGCATAGGTATTACTTGTTCTTTTGTCTCATGTTTACTTGTTTTTGTTATTTTAATTCCTTCCTTTACTTTAATTTAACTAGCATCATTGTTTTCCTTTACATTCTTTGGTTTTATTCCATATTACATTTGGCATTTGTTTCATTTTTGTCTTTACATACCTCTTTTATTTGTCTTTTTATGTCACTTTTTCCTTAGTATCTTTAAGATCATTTTTGACCCTTTCTTTAGCATTTACCTCTTGATGTACCATAGTCTTCTTTATATTTTGACATTTATATTTTTTCACCCATGTGGGTTTTTATTTTATGAGTTGCTTTGTAAGACCATGGATAGGACCTGACACTCCTCACAAAATTACCATCCTTTTACTTATTTTTCTCACTTATGTTTTACATTTCTCTTATTTCACCCCTTGGGTTTCTCTTTTATGAAGTTGCAATGTAAGACTATGGATAGGACTTGGACCTCCACATAAAATTACAACCTTCTCATGTTCTTGATCCTTGTTCTCAGCTTTAGCTTTTGCTTCTTTTATTAGATGAAATCTGCATACCAATTTATGTTAGCATGTTTTCCTCCATTTTCCTCATTCTTGTGATAAGGAATCACACTTTACTATCATTATATCTTTTTTTTTTTACCTTTGTCACATTTTTTGTGATTTTAAGTAATTAATATTATTCCATGTGTCATTCCTCTTCATTTACCCTTCCTTTCATCTCCACATTATAATAAACAAGGTTGAAGTCAAGATAACCTTTTATTTGACCTAGATTTATGAGACTCTTAGACCCCATGTTCTTTAAAGTTTATCTCTTTTAGTAACCTTATCCTAAGCATTCAAATAAAAGTCATATTTAGAACCCATGTTTGGTCTTCCAAATCCATACGGAGGAGGAATCTAGAAAAAGCCATCAAGAAAGTTAAAAGCCAAATCATTTAAAACAAAAGGCAATGATATCTAAAAAGCAACATACAAATATCAAAAGTCAAAATCACACTAAAAGACATGATTCAAAGCACATCTCCTTATTCTAGTCAAAGCTAAAAATCTATATTTGGCCTCATGGTAGAGCCGACATCCTTTGGGGTGTAGTAGGTTAGTAGATTAGAAGAGGAGAATAAAAAAATATTTTGGTGCTACCTACTTTCTCACACAAGTACTCAATCTTTGTAGTAAACTAAAAGCTCTATAAGGGGTCCTAAAGAATGGGGAACACATCATGTGGAGGTGGTTCCATTTTAATTTTAATGTATATAGCCTTCATGGGATTATATATATACTCTATTTGTTGACCTAAGACTTGTGTGGATAAGAGTTCTTCATAGTCCTTAAGGTCAAACGTCCTCTTGTTTTGACAAACCTAATTTGAGTGTCTTGAATTCAATAAAGAGTTCCTCTACCTTGGTTTTTCATTCATTTTCCCCTCCACCCATTTCATTTCCCCCCTTGACAAGAAAATTATGATTCTAAATTTGTTTTCCCTTATTCTATTATTCCTTCTTCTTCATCTCTTTAAAAACATGCTATCATTACTTTATTTTAGTTCTATCTATTCTTAGAGCAAAACATGTTTGAGTAACTATGGATCACTCTTTTATTTCATTTGGCATTATTTTACTACGCTTATATTATGGATAGCTAAGTCAGCACCCTTTTTCAATTATTACATATATGCCTTCTTCATGTTTATCTTCCATCTTCAATTACATTTCATTTTCTTTCTTTCAAGTTTTTTTTTTCCTTTTTGCCTATCTTACACGAGCTTACTTTTCAATTTCTTACATATCTTTATTAGATTTTAATTGCATTGACACTCCTTTATACCATTTATGATGTACATGCTTTCCAATATCATTTATCATTTATATAATATCATTTCTCATTTATTTATTATCATTTGTTTGCCATCATTTATCATTCATTTTCTAATCAATTGTCATTTATTTGCCATTCTTTTGTCATTTATTTGCCTTCAATATTATAAAAACCTTGCTTTACCAATACTAAAATTCCAAATCCTATTTTACAATTTTTTTGATTTTTGGCTATTTTTTGCACTAACTTCTATAGGTTTGTCTAGTGTTCTCTACATTGGACACCTTCATATTTATTACAGTCTACTTCTTTATCTATAGCACTAAGATAAGTTAAAGGTATGTTTTTTTCAATTCGGTGCTTTCATTTATCTTATTTATTATTTACTACACTTTACTTAGCATCAATGTTATGTGTTGTCATGTTTTTTCTCAAAGCACCATCCCATGTTGCACTTATGTGACACATGATGAGCTTCGAGTGGGGAATTTATATACACATAATATTTTCAAACTTTTATTGATTAATGACACTTTGTATCTTGTAGAAAAATATTGAGTCTCAATCTCTCTGAGTGCATGCCTTAAGGGGTGCACCGAGAAAGGGGTGGGAAGACCATTGGTTCTTCATAATATTATTGTGCCTTTTTCCACTTACCATCTACATACTTGTATCCTAAAAAAAATTTAACCTAAGATTATTCTTATCAGTCCTACCTCCTCCAATATTTTTCCTCTTTCCATCCTCCTTTTCTTGTCTTAAACTCTTTTTGGATTGTCAGTTATATTAGGTTGATTGGGTTGACCCAATATAATTTAGGGGTATTGTTTACTAAGCTTGTTAGCCCTTTGGCCAACCTAGCTCTGACCTAGTAAATTATCCTTGAAAACACACTAGGTCAACTGGGTCAGCCCTGTACCACTGAGTTTATGAGAGTATTTAGGGAAAGATCCACCTATATGTAAGTTTATTTCCCACCATTTCATAAGAGAAGAATTATTAGTGAAGAAGAATGAATGAGCATGTGATTATTGACCATTCTACTTGAGGAATAAAGCTTAGGGTTCCATACTTTCTTTAGAGATATGGATCTTATCTTGTGGATAAGTCTTTTAGATGCTTAGATAGTTTGTGTATCCTAGATTTGATTTATCTTGGTTATCCTTACATACCACAACAATCTCTTGTGAAGCACCTTGGCCAAGGGAGAGATTGAGGCTCGGTGTGTTTGTATTCAAAGGTAAGTATTACCAACTTTATTTTTCATTTGTAAGAGTAGATAGATAATGCATTTTTATTCTTCTCCCATGTATTAGGATTCTATATACATTGACGTGAGTATATGTCTTCCAATACATGTTTAGCTTAGTTTATTTTATTATTTTTAACCCCCACTTTGTGCCACAAGATTTGGTGTGAACTAGATTTGATTTGATTTCTTGTTATTAGAATAAGTGACTATTTTAAACCTTAGGACTCCATTAGATTTTTTGTGAAATTGTGTTAGACTATAGGCTTTAGAACCCTTTCTAGCTTGATATGTTATGACAAGTGATCCCCTAATTGGGTCTAGTAGATCCCCATATTGGTCATGCCCTCACTTAACAAGTGTATCTCTAATTGGAAGTGTAGGTATGCTCTATCTTCTCCAAGATAAGATTGATTTATAGACATGATGTATTTTTGATTACATATATCCTCTACATGCATTGATGAATAATTGAAGCAAACCCTTGTTGTGCTTGAATAAAAAAATATTTTACTTAAGATTTAAGGATAATATTCATTTTGGAGCCAAACAAACCCTTTGTCTTCCTGTGCAACTGTCTAGACATGTCTTTGACCACTCATTTACATAGATAAAATCTCTTAGACAACTACCCTTCCTCTTATGCATGCCAAAGAATAACCCTTGCCTTGTAATAATTGCATTAGAACACTCTAAATCCATGGCCATTTGATAAATATTCTTTGAAATGGCCCACCTTGGCCTTGCAAACCTACAATATTTCTCCCATGAATGTGTTTGAACAAGCAAAATATGAGAAATGGAAAGACTTAACATATTTTTACCTTTTTACTTTTTGGCTCCAATGTGCCTTTCAATACTTTGATTTTTTCACACTTTTGACTTTTAAGGTTACCACCAACTTTTTGAATGATTAATTGTATTATTTTTAACTTTTTATCCTTATGGGGAAATATAGGTCTAATTCACAATTTTTCACTTCCTTTGTATGGCAAAAATTTGGAACTCAACAACACATTTACAACTTGAAATTCACAATTTTAGTTCCCCTCAAAATTTCCTATAGGGAAATAGGAATTCCAAGTGTAATTTTAAACTTGAAATTTGCAATTGTAGTTCTCATCAAAAGTTATCATAGGGAACTGAGAACTCCAAGAGCAATTTGTAACTTGAAAAAATGCAAAATTACAATTATCCTTGAAAGTTATGATTTGAACTGGGACTTCATGTTTGACCAAGGTTGACTAGTAAGTTTGGGAGATCCAAGTGTAATTTGCACATTTGAAAAAATGCAAAATTGTATTCTTCCATGAAATCTCCTTGGAGATCCATTTGAGTTGAATTTTTCCTATGTTGAATTGACCAGAGGATTTGAGAAGTTGGAATGCATATTGCAACTTGCACTTTTAAGACTTGCATTTTGTAAGTTGCTTCTTCCACCAAGATTTCCCATAGAATTTAGAGCCTCATTGAAACTTTTAAAACTTTCCCTTTCTTAACTTTCCACATGAATTCATTTCAACTTGGTTTAGCAAAGCACCTTCTGGAAAATCTTTTCAGAATCCAACCCATAGCCATTATTTGATATAACATAATAATCTATCTCTATTTGTGCATAATGTTTATGAATCTAAAGACATAAATCTATATTTCCTTACTTAATTTCCCCATGTATCAATTACCAACTGGTTGAATTATCATATGTCTGGGCATGTAGACTTCCTTCTATAAATCTAGGAATTTGACTCAAGAGAGGATCGTTAGTATGGTGTTAGTTCGAAAATGAAAATAAAATAAAAGAAACACACTAACTAGCATAACATCTCTAGGCCTAGACATTAGGGAGATATTAGTTAACAAATATGAATAAAACACACAACTAAAATGTAAAAGAAACCCTCTTTTACCTTCCTTGGATTCTCCAAAATGCTTGTTATATTAGTTTGCTCAGCTTGTGCTCATGAAGTCTTTATCAAAGGAAGCTTGTCTACCTCAACCTCTCCTTGGCACCTTTGGATTATAGCTTGGCTTGGATTGGAATAAATTTGGCATGGTAACACTAGTTGCTTAAAGCTTTTTAATCAATTCTACATTATAACTTTGCATAATCATGTCTTTTAATTCATGTAGTGAGGCCTCCTATTTATAGATTTTTTAGAATGTCTAGAATCAACCTAAACTGTCCATCCTGAGATTGAGATGTGTGGTTGAGGATTAATTCAATTTTTAGAATTAATTTTATAATTATCCTTGTCATGAAATTAGAAGGGGTAATTAAGAGGCATGGAGGGCATCATAGAAGGCATTGATGAGGCATGGGAGGCATGAATTCTAATATTTGTGGCATTTATGGCCTAGGGATGTCTTCCCAAGAATGAGGTCACTTGATGATTTAGATATTCAATATTAATTTATAAAAATAATTATTCAACAAGTTTCCATGGAATTCTTGATTAGGCTCTAATTTGGATTAATTAGCTCTTAAGCAAGATTAAGCACTTTGTGCACAAATTTCTCAAATTGATCAAAATGCCTTGTTATTGGTTCAAAATTTAATTAGATTAGAATTGGAAGTTAATGTTAGATGTATTGGAATCATATTCCCATTTAGGATGTTACTAATAACAAATAATGAAGGCATATGTCTTGTGAAAGAGATTTGATAGTAAAGATCAATCCAGAGCACCTAGGTGTAAAATTAACATTTTAACTCAGAATGATCTGATCAAAGTTAGTTGTCCCATAAATTGAATTTCCCTATTTAATGATACCCTAGCTAGAATCAACATTTGGCTATATCAGGTTCAAAGCTTTTAATGTGTTTTAGTGTTTTTAGGCCAAATTGTGTATTTTGGTGGAAATTGGTCAAAATCCTAGTTGGAGGTTATTGGTGGCCAGATTTAGGTGTCTACAGTTTGCCCCTATTTGGGAAGATGTTGAAAACCATAGGAAAATAAATGTCTTCTCAAATAATAAAAGATGACATGTATGCCAAAAAGGAGATGATGGTTAAAGAAAAAATCTCCAAATGGTTTTGGGAAGCCTATGATGATGATCCTTGAGGGATTGGCCATCACATTTGTTGATGGACGGTCCCTCGAAAAGAAATAAGAAGAAAGGTGCAATTAACCTATGGTTGAGATTAATCCAAATGAGAAAATGCTTGCATGCATTAAGGTAAAATGGATACTAACAAAATAATGATTTACCCATAGGCGGTTATAATCATTAAACAGACTTGGATTGGCTAAAACTAATGGTGCCCCAATTAGGGATGATTAGAAAGAATAAATCAAAGATATAACTTAGAATATATATTTAATAAGAGTGGGCAAAAAATGATGAAAGAGATGAATAGAACACTAATATTGATCAATATAAAAGATTCAGTGATACCTGTCAATGAGGAGATGCTCATCCTGATTAAAAATGACACAACTAGAATAGCCAATGAGTTGATTTGATCAAGGGTGGGATGGAAGGATTTTCTAAGGTGCCAAGGAAAAACTTATGTATCTCCATTGATTGTAGACCTTCATGAAGTTGATTTCTTTTGTAGCATGTGATGCTAGGCTTAATGATATAACACCATGAAGACTTGGCCAAAATATACATAAAGACTGACTCTCAATATAATAAACACTTGAAAATGATGTACCTTTGATAAAAACTATGATGATAATGTTGATGTATTAATATGGATAAACTCAATAATAATGTTCTCAATGAATCACCCAACGAATGCATATAGACCAAGTTAAGAAAATAGTGTTGAAAACAAACAAATAGGCAAGTGAACAAGCAAACAAACAAACATAAAAACAAATAAACCAACAACTTGAAATAAATAAACAAATAGAAAGTTTGAATACAAAATCAAAATAAATCATCCTAACAATGACCATGCCCAATAAGGCATATCGAGGATAACTAACTAGGCTTAGACAGGACAAATATTTTTGGAGCTTGAAATATTATGAATGTTTGTGGAATTTTGAGGTATCTTAACTCAATTAAGAATGACAAGATACCTATTTGCAAAACAATGAGAGAGTTTGGCTTAGGTTACTCATAAAATAGTGAGATCATATGGAAAGTGGGATTGAGGTGACCTCAACATGAATTGAGCATGACCCACATAGTCCCAAAATGACCTCAAGTCATAGTAATTCCATCCACACAAAAGGTAGGGAGAAACCAACTAGGTCCTAACAAGTTTTCAAATCTAGAAAATGGCCAATCAAATGAAATATTAATGGCAAGGTGATATGGAAATGCATGATAAATAAGTGTTGCCCCTAATTTTCCCATAGGTGGTTATAACTAGGATACAATGGCATAGGTCAATGATATTAATTTACCCATAAGTGGTTATAATTAGTAACAAGACTAGTGAAACATTGATTTGCCCCTAGACAGTTATAATAATGCTCACATAAACAAACCTGATACAAGATGGAAATGAAAGATACCTTGCCAGATCAACTATCACACTACTTTTATAGACTATAATTGTAAACATGGATTGGATTGATTGTTGAAACTTGATCAGAATCCCCCCATAAAAAGGTGTGGGAAGAACCAAATGAACCAAGATCAAAATAGTGTTAAGCACAGTATATACTAAGAGGGGGGGTGAATCAATATATCATAAATCTTATAAACTTTCCCTTAATCAAATTCCACTTTAATATATATTCAAGATATGCAATAAAATTAAAATAATAAACACCACACAAGATAGAGAGAGATACCAAATTCAACGTGGAAACCCAATGTGGGAAAAACCATGGAGAACAATCTCAAGTATATGAATGAGCACCACATCAAACTACAATATTTGTAAGCACCAACTTGTAAGAGCACCAACCCCTTTATTGAGCACCAACACAACAACTATTCATGAGCACCAACCCATAGAAGCACCAACTCCTTTGCTGAGCACCAACACAACAATAATTCATGAGTACCAACCCACAGGAGCACCAACCCCTTTGTTGAGCACCAACACAACAATAATTTGTGAGCACCAACCCACAAGAACACCAACCCCTTTACTGAGCACCAACACAACAACTATTCATGAGCACCAACCCACATGAGCACCAACCCCTTTTATGTATACCACATAACTATCTCTCAATATTTCTATCTCAACAAATGATAGTTCATTACAATATCTCTTTCATCTCTCTCCTTTGATCTTCTAATATAGATATAACAAATACAAATCATACTCTTTCTCACATATTACAAATGGCTTCTCAAGCCTTTACTTATAGCTTTCTAAATGACCTTTGGCCTTCCTCCTTTGTGACCCTTCAATCCTCATGTAAAATGGCACCAAACTTGCATGACCCTTCATATTCTTGCATTTAAAAATTCATGTGGTGACCCTTCATAAGCAAAAGCATCCTTTCCTCTTTTGTCTTTATTTTGGTGACCTTTCATATTCCTCAAAGTGTCCCTTCATGAGAAATTATGCCCTTCCTCTTTTGTCTTCACTTGGTAACTCTTGGAATTCCCCAAGATGACTCTTCATGGGAAAATGCATCCCATTCTTCTTTTGTCTTTACCCCGTAACTCTTTGACTTCTCCATGGGCCATTATTTTGTCTTATATGCAACCAAAAATATATTTGTTAATATTAAATAAATATTAACACACATTAGCCAAGATATAACTATTACAAACATCATTAAATGTAATGGGGCCTTTATCACCAATAATGCTAGACCTTTGACATCAATGACAATATTTCCAAAAATCTCCCCCTTTGTCATTGATGGAAACCTCAATCTTAAAACTGCCACATCCTGAAACCTACACATATTGTCATCTAAAAAACATACAGTAATTCCCTCTTACTGTAGCAACTTGTACTTGTTTCTGCACTTGTACCTATTATTCTCCCCCTTTGACATCAATGGAAAAGGGCCTACCTAGAGCTAACACTTATCTCCCACTCAACTGATTCTGAACTTTAATGGCAAGAAGTAATAGAAATTACTCCCAACTCCTCTTGTAGATCTTTAAATGTGTCTTTTGATTGTGCCTTTGAGAAGATATCTGATAATACATATAAATTATTGTTTGTCCTTTGAGCATCTGAAATCAACTCATTTGTATCTTTTCTTCTAATCTCACAAGCTTCTACATAAAAATTTAATGTGTATCTATGATCACATATTTGACTTACACTCAATAGATTATGCTTAAGACCTTTTACATACAAAACATTCTTAGTCTTGGATCTACCATTATCCAAACTCAAAGTACCTTTTTTGGATATCCTGGCAATGGTTTTATCTCCAAATTTCACTATGCCACCATTGATCTTATTTAGATTTATGAACTTACTCTTGTCTCTTATCATATGCCTCAAACATCCACTATCAATGAACCATGGCTGATCTTCATTTCTTGCATGCAAAGCTATCTTAACTAACATAGAATCTTCAGGTTGTTTCTTCTGCCATGAACATATCTGAACCTTCTTCTTGATGAATGGAGCCTTGAAAGTCTAGTCCTTCTTGACTAACTTGAATACACTTCTGTAGTACCAAGCTATGTGTCCAAATTTGTTACATTTATAACATATTATGGCCTCTTCACCAAAGCTTGATAGATGAGCAAAATAGTTATAGCTTTTGCTTGACTCTACATGAATTTTCTTCTCCTTATTTCTGAAACTGTTAGCTTTTTTTCAAAATTCTAATTTATTATGACCATATCCATTACAATAAAAATAGTAACCATAAAAATATGACCTATTTATGTATCTCTACCCTGATTTCCTTTTGTAGCTTTGTTCCCTCTAGCGTTTTTTGATTGAAATGTCCTATGTATTCTTCACTTCTTCCCTTTTTATTTCCTCTTTGTAAGAGCTTCAACATAACTCTTTAAAAAAAAAAATTGATACCTATCTTATCTAAATTTGCCTTTTGGATTTTTAAAATCTTATTTAGCATGTTAGAGCTATCCTCAAATTTTGAATGACTAATTACTTTATCATTGACTGATTTCTCAATATCTTCTTTTAAAGAGGCAATTTCAATAACATACCTTTTACATTCTTTTCTTACTTTTAAAAATTGTGTTGTTAGATATTTTTCATTCCTTTTAGCTTCTTTAACATGTGATGTTAGAACATCACTTATTTCCTTTGACTCCTTTTGATTTTTCTCAATCTAGCACTTCAATCTTTGATTCTTCTTCTCAACAACTTCTAACTCTTCTAAGGCACAAATGATTTCTCCTTCTAGATTCACTTTGGCTTCATCCTCTTCTTCTTCTTGATCATCTATACTTTTTCTTGCAGAGGCATCTTCATGTATGGCCATGAATAGAATCTCTTCTTCCTCTGAATCATTGTCTCCACTATCTTCAGCTGAGCTAGGATCGTTAGAATACAGGCTCTTCTTCTCGAATCCCTTCTTGAATTTACATTTGAAATTCTTCTTGTATGTAGACTTTCCTTCTTCATTATCATTATTACCCTTATTTGGGCATTTAGCTAAAAAATGTCCAATCTTTCCATAATTAAAACATTTAAAAGGTCATTTTTTTTATATTTACATGTTCCCCTTTTCAACTTATGAATGAAAAGAGCTCCATTGTCATCTTCATCATCACTAGAACTATCACTTGATTCTTGAATCTTAGCTTTCTCTTTCTTTGATTTCCTAAAAGTTGCTTCTCTCTTTGAGGGTTTATCTTGTTCAGTCCACATCTCATATGTCATGAGTATACCATGAAGCTCATCCATCTTTAGCTTGGCTAAATTCTTCATCTCCTCGATTGCCAAAACCTTTGCATCATATCTCATTAGTAGAGATCTCAAAACATTTTGTACCACCATTGACTCTTCTAACTTTTTTCCAAGACCTTGAATCTAATTTACTATTTGATCAACTCACAAAAGATAACTTGTTATATCTTCTTCTACCATCTTCAAACTTTCAAACTATCTTCTAAAACTCTGAATCTTAGCTTGCTGAACCTTTCCATCACCTTTGTAAATATTCTCAAATTTTACCCAAGTTTCATGAGAAAATTTACATTGCATAAATTTAACAAATTTAAATTCACATAAACCACATAAAATAGCATTTAAATCTTTAGCATTACATTCACTTGCCTTCTTTTCTACTAGAGTAATTACAAGTGTCTATAGCTCATTATATTCCTCCACCACTGCTTTCCATATGTTGAATCCAAGGGCCATCAAATAAGTCTTCATTATTATGCTCCAAAAAGCATAATTCATCCCATCAAACAAAGGTGACTTATTTTTAGAGAATCCTTCATGTGATCCAGCCATCATGTTTTTCCCGATCTACCTTCAAGCTGTAAAACTTTTTCAAAAGGAACCTACTTTGACACCAATTATTAAGCATGTGATATATTGAGAGGGGGTGGTGAATCAGTATATCATAAATCTTATAAAATTTCTCTTAATCAAATTCCACTTTAACATACATTCAAGATATGCAATAAAACTGAAATAATAAACACCACACAAGATAGAGAGAGACATCAAATTTAACGTGAAAACCCAATGTGGGAAAAACCATGGAGAGCAATCTCAAGTACATGAATGAACACCAACTCAAACTATAATATTCAAAATCACCAACTTGTAAGAACACCAACCCCTTTATTAAGAACCAACATAACAACTATTCATGAGCACCAACCCACAGGAGTACCAACCCCTTTGTTGAGCACCAACATAACAATAATTCATGATCACCAACCCACATGAGTACCAAACCCTTTGTTGAGCACCAACACAGTAATAATTCATGAGCACCAACCCACAAGAGCACCAACCCCTTTACTGAGCACTAACACAACAACTATTCATGAGCACCAACCCACATGAGCACCAACCCCTTTGCTGAGCACCAACACAACTATCTCTCAATGTTTCTATCTCAATAAATGATAGTTCATTATAATAGCTCTTTCCTCTCTCTCCTCTATTCTTGTAAGCTAGATATAACAAATACAAAATATACTCTTTCTCACATATTACAAATGGCTTCTTAAGCCTTTATTTATAGCTTTCCAAATGACCTTTGGGTTTCCCCCTTTGTGACCCTTCAATCCTCATGGAAAATGGCACCAAACTTGCATGACCCTTCATATCCTTGCATTTGAAAAGTCATGTGGTGACCCTTCATAATAAAAAGCATCCTTTCCTCTTTTGTCTTTATCTTGGTGACTTTTCATATTACTCAAAGTGTCCCTTCATGAGAAATTTTGCCCTTCCTCTTTTATCTTCACTTGGTGACTCTTGGAATTCCCCAAGATGACTCTTCATGGGAAAATGTGTCCTATTCTTCTTTTGTCTTTACCCTGTGACTCTTTGACTTCTCCATAGGCCCTTCTTTTGTCTTATATGCAATCAAAAATATATTTTTTAATATTAAATAATTATTAACACACATTAGCCAAGATATAACTATTAAAAACATAATTAAATGCCATGGGGCCTTTATCACCAATAATGCTAGACCTTTGACATCAATGACAATATTTCCAACAAATAGGATTGGGTAGGATGAATAAAAATAAGATTTGGTCTAGATAGGAATAGAATGATAGAATGTATAAAATGTAAGAGGGTTTACCCCCAAGTGATGGGGTTTATGGTAGGATACGTGACAATGGCAAAAAGATATGTAACAATAGTAATGGCACAGCAATGTAAAATGGTATGGTACATATTGTTGTCTTGGGTATGGTTTTTGATTCAATTATTATTATTGATGGGGAGATGCACATCCTAATCAATAAATTATACAAATAGAATACTCGATCATACTAATTGCTATCCTACACCTCATCTAAATAACTGCTCTATCGAAAATTACCTATAGATTTGGTTGTCAAGAATACTTTTATGATCTTCATTGGTCATTAATTTTGATTCCTTCAAGTGTCGAGACAAGGTATCTTTGTAGCCTCTACAAAGGAAAGTGCAGCCATGGATGGTAAATAAGGACAAATAATGGATAGTAGGTTTGATTGTGAAATGAAATGGTAGATGATAATAGAATGTATAATGGTGGGGAACAAATGAAGATCAAAACTTTTAGTCACATGTAATGTTATTGATGTTATATTCAACATAATTTTGGTTATGATGGGGCTGAAGACTTGTTCTCTCGATAAGACCACCAAAATTTTCTATTATTTGATCTTGAGAGTAGCTACCATCTGATTAGGCTATAGATCAGAAGCTATTTTTATTTAATCTTTGATTTTGTCTTCATCAAGTTGTGAATAACTTTTGTGCTCAACTATTGGTGTCTCAAAGAGGTTTTCACCAATAAAGTTGTTTTGATTGTCCCATAGCACCTTGGAGAGGGTTTCACTAAGGAATGTTGACTTTTGACTTTGATTATCTTTTAGTGATTTTGAAAAGGTTTCACTAGAAGATGTTGAGTTCTGACTTTGATTGTCCCTTAGCACATCTAAAAAGGTTTCACTAGGAGAGTATTCTTATGCTATATGAATGTGGTCTTGGCCTCCTTGATATTTTTCAAATGCTATGCCATCATGGATGTAGTTTAACAAAGTGTGATTCTGTTGATCCTAACCAACACTTATGGGAGATAAAATGTCAATGATATGGCTATTTTAGTTGATGGTAATGGCCTATGGAATGGTAATGGAATGGGAAGAGGCTTATAATCCTTGTAGAAGATACTAGGATTATTTGTATCAAAGATAAAGTACTCATCCTCAAAAACTATAGAAGGATAAAAAATGTATTCAAATTGATTTGTAAGGCATGTGTAACCAATGTTGTAACAACCATGAACATATTCTTCTTTTGAATTTGATTCTAACTCAAGGGACTCTAAATCTAATGTTGAGACTGATGTTGATAGATATTTTGATGATAAATCTAATGTTAGTTCAATAATAGAAACGGACTCTAATTTTGATTCTTCATCTGATGGGTTCTCTATTACAATGATACATTTTTGAATATTTGGTTTTTGACAAGTAATAGGTTATGATGGCATAATGGGCTCCATAAAAACTAGTTTATTAGAGTGGGACTCCCCTAGGATGGGAAAATGGTCAAGAGATAACTCTTCAAAAATTGGCTTGTCAATAGGAGGCTCTTGAAAAATAGGCACATGGTTGAGGTAATGATTTTCCCAAAAGTGGTTATAATCATTAAGAAGTGACTCAGCAAAGACTAACTCATCAGAGGGAGACTTATTGATAACTAGTATAGGATCAATAGGCAATTCATCATAGGTTGACTTATCACAAATGGTTGATTCAATAAAAAGATCTTGGATTGGTTGGTTATTTTGGCTTGAGTTTCCAATGAGTTATAATATACCAGTTTTAAACATAGCATGGTCTTCAAATGATTAGATTGGTTGAGGTCTGGATGGGGCTGGTACTGGACAAGGAATGACTTATGGTTGGATAATGGTAGGGCCTTAGAGAGCATGATTGTTTGCATGAGCTAAAGGACAAAGTATTGAGATGGTAACGATAGGGTGGTGTGGAGCATGATTGCTTACAAAATCCAAAGGACTAGGTCTTAGAATTTTGAAGGGGCATTTTAGAGTTTAATTGCTCACACAAGCCAAAATATTAGATCCTATTATAGAAATGGTTTGGCATTGTGGAGCTTAGTTGCTCACATAAGTAAAGGATGAGGTCTTGGTATGGGAATGGTGTGACATTATGGTCTTGGAATAGAAATGGTTTGATGTGGTAGAGCTTGATTATTCACATAAGCCAAAGCATCCAAGTCTTCCTCATAAACCATAGCATTCCAGTCATGAGTTGGCTCATAAGTTGGTTCTTGACTGTGTTCCACGTACTGATTATTGTAAAGAGGGTATGGATATGTATACAAAACAAAATTATCTATAGTTGGGTCTTCAAAGTCCTCCTCATAATCCTCTTCATGCCAATCAAGGTCTTAATTTGGATTTTATGGATTTTGACTATGTTCCCCATATAGAGTATTATAGGGAGAATAATAAAACTCCTTAGAAAATCTTTCTCTATAGGGGTTCCTAGTGGGATTTTATGAAACTATTATATCATAAGTTTGATTGTACATGAATCCACCATAAGTGTATCTAGACATATCTATGTAAATGATGAAAGCTTTGAAACAAAAAGTCTTAGAGTTCTATAAACTCTAAAAAACTATGTCCAAAGGAAAAATGGTTCAAGATTATTCTAACTTGGTCAAAAGGTGGAGTTGTATCTCCAAAATTATTTGTCCTAAGACTTGGCATAAAATAGTCTAACATCAAATGTCAAATGTCATACACATAAAAGGTTAAGCATCTGAATAAAAATTAGCATGTCAAAGGTCTAGGTCAAAGTGTTCCAAACAAGGTCTAAACTAGGAAAGGAAAAAGTTGAATTGCTAGGTTTTTTATCCAAACACAGAGTCAAAATCTAGGCTCAAACAAATAGGCATGTGCTACGACTTTTGGCCAAACAATGTTAAAATCTAAACTTAAAATAAATGCTTATGTGATTTGATTTAATCTAACAAGTTTGGAAACAACTTTGGCATAGACACAACACATAAAATCAAACATATACATGATCAATTGGCATAAGGCAAAAGGCTTTTGAAGAAAAGCAATGTTCTCCCAAGTAAAGGCATAAACAATGATGAGGATAGGCATTAAAAAAACAAACCATCAATAGTTTTCAAATTTGGGTAATCGATTAACCATAGTTATGCAACCCAAAAGAGAAAGATATATATATATATATATATATATATATATATATATATATATATATATATTAGCCCCATGAATTAAGGCCTAAATAGAAATCAATAAATGTTTGAATCCAAAATTGATAAGGCTAATTAAAAACTCAATGGTGAAAACTAGGATTCGACCAAATAATCTAGACAAGATCAGACATCATGATGTACATGACAAAGGTCTAAATGGTATACATGACATTGTTTGAAAAATGGTTTTGATACAATGGTAAATAAGTCTTAAAAAAATTGAGTAGCCTAATGGTGTAAGCATACTTGAATAATGTGGTCAATGTTATTTTTCAAAGACTCAAAAGGCTTAAAATGTTTTGACATGATTTGGGCAACATAATGCTACCCTCCACAACTCAAATGACACACACACAAACAAGTTTAGCAAAAATTTCAAGGCACAAGTGTGATATAAAATGGATAGTATAATGCCTCTTTAGACAAAAAAGTGACATATAGATAAATTGTCTTTGACATGGATTATACACAAACAAACAATTTTTAGTCTCAAAACATATCAAGAAAAAATGACCAAAATACACTAAGTATAATCATCCAAATCCTAGCAAGGGTATGACAATGTGGGGTTGAATAAACTAGCAAGATTATGAATATTTCTAGGGGAATAAATTGAACAATGGCTTTCATGTCAATCAATGCAAAAGACAAGCACAAAAATTAGGTGACCACAACATTGGCTAGTTGTAAAAAGGTCTAGTCTTTTTTACAACCACTCCATCCTATTATTCACTCAGTGTAGTGTGATGCCCAAATATAGATATGTCCCATGTACAACTCCAATTAGGATCTAAATGAAGTTAATTTCAAGAGGTGAAACCTTGGGTCAAAGCTTCCCTAAATAACTCATGGGAGGTGATGAAGTTTCCCTCACAAGCCAAGTTTGCATAAAAACAAAGAAAGCATGAAAGCAAAAAGACTTTAGGGTCATTTTCAAGGTCACATAAACTTTGATGAGTTTTTGGGGAGTGATTTAGATGAATTTATTTCTAAGCCTTGAAATAGGCTACTTGCAATAGGAATGGCACTTTTGATTCCAAAGGTTCCCTAAAGGAGACAAATGGAAGAGCATACACACAACATCCCTCTTTTTTCCAAAATTTTTTTAATTTAAACAACTAAGTGAATACAAAAAGCTTAAAAAGGTGAGTTCATTTTTAAGCCCAAATGGAAAATGAGGTGGTGTTCATTTGACCCCTTGGTCTTAGTTGCAAATTTTGAAAAAATTCACCATAAACATCTAATTTTTTTGTTAAACACCAAAACAAGGTTCCTAATTGATTTTCAATCATGAAAAAGGTGATCTAAAACATTTTGTTAGAAAATTTCAAGCCTGGTCTTACAAAAATAACATTAGCATGTCCATTAGCCTTGAATCTCTTTTAGGTTTGAAATAATGAACTTAAAAAAAGAGCTCTTAGATCTGTGTTTTAAGAAAAACACAGTGACTGACATCAGTTATATAACTAATGATGGTTACACTAGATAACTGATGACAGTTATCTAACCAACATTAGTTATATTAACAGTGATCAATAACATATATCCAACTAATGTCAGTTTTACTAATCGATGTTTGTTATTATGTAAGCCTGTGACAAAGGAAAATGGTAAAACAAAGTTAGAAAATCAATTTACAAGAGTTTTTATGATCCAAATGAATATTTTAAAGCTACAAAATTATCTTCTTCATGTGTGGGATGCATTTGATCCCACTGGGCATGCCATATGTAAATCTAGGAATTTTACTCAAGAGAGGATAGTTAGTATGGTGTTAGTTCCAAAATGAAAGAAACACACTAACTAGCATAACATCTCTAGGCCTAGACACTAGGGAGAGCTTAGTTAACAAACATGAATAAAATTCACAACTAAAATGCAAAATAAACCCTCTTTTACCTTCCTTGGATGCTCCAAAATGCTTGTTGTAGTGGCTTTCTCGATTTATGCTCATGAAGTCTTCATCAAAGGAAGATTGGCTACCTCCATCTCTCCTTGGCACCTTTGGCTTATGGCTTGGCTTGGATTGGAATTAATTTGGCATGGTAGCACTATTTTCTTAAATATTTGTAATCAATTTCGCATTATAACTTCACATAATCATGTCTTTAAATTCATGTGGTGAGGCCTCCTATTTATAGATTTTTGAGAATGTCTAGAATCAACTTGAACCATCCATCCTAAGATTGAGATGTGTGGTTGAGGATTGATTCAATTTTTAGAATTAATTTTATAATTATCCTCATCATGACATTGGAATAAGGGGAAATTAAGAGGCATGAAGGGCATCATGGAAGGCATTGATGAGGCATGGGAGACATGAATCTTGATATTTATGGCATTTATGGCCTAGGGATGTATTCCCAAGAAATGAGGTCACTTGATGATGTAGATATTCAATATTCATTTATAAAAATAAGTATTCAACAATTTTCCATGGATTTAATGATTAGGCTCTAATTTGGATTAATTAGCTCTTAAGCAAGATTAAGCACTTTGTGCACAAATTACTTAAATTGATCAAAATGCCTTGTTATTGGTCTAAAATTTGACTAGATTAGAACTGGAAGTCAATGTCAGATACATTGTAATCATTCCTATTAAGGATGTTACAAAAAAAAATAACAAAGGCACATGTCTTGTGTAAGAAATTTGATAGGAAAGATCAATCCAGAGCACTTAGGTATAAAATTGGCATTTTGACTCAGAATGATCTGATCAAAATTAGTTGTCCCATAAATTGCATTACCCCATTTAATGATACCCTAGCCAAAATCAGAATTTGACTATATCAATTTCAAATATTATAATGTTCTTTAGTATTTTTAGGCCAAATTGTGTATTTTTGTGGAAATTGGTCAAAAGCCTAGTTAGAGGTTATTGGTTGCTAGATTTAGGTGTCTACATCTTCAATATTCTTTGCCTCTTTTCTATCTTGTCTAATCCTCTCAACTATATGTCACCTCTTTTATTCAAGCTTACCACACACTTTATTTCCAAGGTCCATTATTTTTTCACATTTTAAACCCATCTTAGACTTCCCATCTATTGAATAAAGTGACTTTTCATTATCAACTAAAGGATATAAGACATTAGTCTATAGTTCTAATCCTTCCTTATCTAAAAATGGGAGTAGTAGATTATTAGTTTCATTTTTTAAAGAGGATTTTATAGTAGTAGACTATGATGATACTTCTACATGAGACCTCAATTGTTCCTGAGTATGTGCACTTGGTACATACTCAGATGGATTGTTAGATTAATTCTTTACATTATTTACATCATCCTTTAAATGCCTATATGTGCCATATTTATCTTCCAATGATAAATAACCACCAACCTTTGTCCTCAACTCACACCATTGTTTAAAAGTAACACCAGTAGTAGATTCATGGTGTATCCATAGTACAGGTGTAAATCTTTATGGATTCTAGTCATATTTTTCTGCTTGCATCCATGGAATACATATATTTTCATAGTTTGGAAATACTAACTTTCCTGAATAGCTACCTTAATTTAATTTTTTATTAATGTTACAATTGTTCCACTTGTAATTTTATGATCTCTAGTTGATGGCTCGAATCCCCACTCTATATTAGGCATTGATGTAAACCCAAACCATATAAAATTTGAAGGAAGTGGTTTAATACTAATTCTTAATGTTCCTTTTAGATATAATAATCAAATTGACAAAGCTAGAGGTACCTAATCTATAACATGTGAAATCACTCCCTTCCATGATCTTTGACTACCACCACTTGAAGTTTTTTACCAACTGATGTTTCTTCTTTGTCCTTTGTGGCTCACATTACCCATTAATGGAATCACAGTTCAACCAACCATAGGCATGTGTACCTTTTCTACTAGTTGAGAATTTTTACTTTTTATCCTATTGATTTTCTCACCTATTCTTCTTTTCTCTTCATGGAATCTAAAACTTGGATTGTAAGTTACAAGTTTGCAACTTGCTAAGTTGCATTTTAGCTCTTATTCTCCATCATGGTTTTCTTCTTGATATGTGATGCAAGTTTGGGAAACTAAGATGCATCTTGAAATTTTCAAATATGCATTTGGATTTGATATTTTTTCCAAGTGTTTTACATGGGATCACTCATTACCCTAATCAACACCTAGTTTGGTCTTTAATACTTTTTGTATGCAATCATAAATGCATCATGTCTATAAATCAATCCTAGCTTAGTGAATATAAAGCATACATAAACTTCTTATTGGGAATATATTTTTTAAGTGGGAGAATGACGAATATGGGGGATTTGTTAGACCTAATTAGGTGATCATTTGTCACAATAAACCATGTTAAGGAGGGTTCCAAAGCCTTTAGTCTAACACAATCATGCAATAACCCTAAATGGGTCCTAAGTTTTGATATTTCACATATTCTAATAACAGGAAAGTAAATCTAATCTAGTGCTCACCAAAGCTTGTGACACAAAGTGGGGGTTAGAAATAATAAAACTAAACATGCATAGAAGACATATACTCCCATCAATGTATATGTTGATGATTAAAATTGTGATGTTTCTAACACCAACAATGGGAAGTTTCAAAAATGTGGGGCTTTCAACCTGAAATGACCTCCAGATTTTAAAGAAGTTGGTTCTTCTTTATCTCAAAAGTATTTTGGGGAAAAGGATATGAATTAAATAGAAACACAAATGCAACGAAAGAAAATATAACTATGGTGATGCACCTAAATTTAATTTGACCCTTAATTCTCAAAGCACAATGAATCTATATTTAGGATTCAATTACATTAAAGAGCAAACAGGGCATGATCAATGTAAAAGATGAAACTAGATAGAATCAAAGGCTCACAACTTAGACAATTTTGCAATGACACAAAAGATATCAACAAAGGCACATAATTTAGTATTTTCATTAATTTTCAAATTACATAAAAGGCATAGAAACATGAACAGTTATACAAACTTTCTAACTCAAGAAAATAGAACAAAGGCAAATGACATTACTGGCCACAACTAAAAGTCTAAAACTTCTGATAACAATTTCTCACAAAAAATTCTCTCTATCTTCTGATGATCATTCTAGTGATCTCTGCACCCCTATTTATAGCATTGGATTAGCTCTAGATTGTCTGCATGTTCCCAATCCAATGGCCTAACTGAACTCTAACTGAACTGGAAGTGTCTAACACAGGGTATTTCTTGGATCTGAAATGTTCTGTCTTCCTGCAAGTTCATTGGCCAAAAGAGATACCCAGGACACTTCCC
>JARHVA010001208.1:2157500-2252500 GCA_037957365.1 Torreya grandis
AAGCAAACATCTTTGACATCATCGAATATCACAAATAACTAAAAGTTGGAATAGGTTCTAAGTCTTGAAAGTACCTCCTACAAAAAGCTTTGAAGATGACATAAATCATACCTAATCATGAAACTCTTTATTGTAAAATTATTAATGTGAATTCGGAAAGAATTAGGCAAACAAGTGGATCATATTGTGCTATGACATTAACATGGCATACAAATTTTGATAAATATCCCACATGTAGAAGCATTTCTATTTTTTTGACACTGGAGTAGGTGGGAGACCAAGAAATTTGAATGATTATTTGCATGTGAACATATGTTATAGGCATGTCAAAAAAGTCCATTGTCCAGTGCTCCCCTAGAACTGAAATCAATCCTTATGTCTGAGAAAGGAGATCCTGATAATAATCCATGTTAGATAATGAGTCAGCATTGGAATGGTGCAAAAGGAATATACTTTTCTTTGTCTCATATACCTCTAGCTAATAAATATAAATGTGAAAAAAATAAAACAAATTAAAAATGTAGGAAAACAAAGGGTGTTTCTCTATGGTGCCACCCTCAAACTTTAAATCGGTTACCACTGCCACTACCATCATATAAATTCCCACTGCCACCACCATGTTATAAGTAGTTCTCCACCATATCCCCTTATTACTCCTCCTCCTCATTCTCTAAACGTAATCATCATTAACAATGTTATATGCCTTATCAAATTTATTTTTTTCAATGCATTTATGACCTTTCCCTCTACATGACATCATCAAATTGTATAAAATCCTACTAAAAAGAATCAAAATAATGTATTTTTTTCATATTTAAATGCATAGAGTCATCATCAAATTGTCCACTAGTGTAGTGTAAGTTGGAATCCATGTCATATCTGCTCATGGGACCCCAATCTATGTATTTTCTCGATAATTCTTTGGTGTCTAGCTTGGACAATTTTGAATCCCATGAAGATGTGGACCCATTTGAGTTGGTCCTGATCCTACTCCAGCTCTGGCTTAGGTTCTTGCACCTATTTCTACCGCTACTACTACCATGAGTCTGCATTGGAATGGTGAAAAAAGAATATACTATTCTTTGTCTCATATGAGACAAATCCTAGATCTTCCCCCCTCCATAATAAGCCTCCAGCTAATATGATGAAGTTCATAAGACATTTGAGTAATTAGATTGGAAAAAAAAATATTTAAAGGATAGAGGATCACAGATAGTAAAAAAAAGAAATAGAAAAGGTCTTCTATGTTGTTGTATCAAATCAGTATGCTACACAATACCTTTATTCATTTGATACAAGAAGCAACCATGGGAATGCATTAAACTTTTGAGTTTGTATATTTAGATATTTTGATGAAGATAAGAGTTAATTTAACTCTTTAGATATCATGTGAAATCTCATAATAGATTCCCATGGAATCCATGTAAGCACATTTTCCATTACATGTTAAGACATCTTAGATAACATAGAACATTCATCATCCTCTTTAGTTGTTATGCATGCCTTGTACATGTCCATGGAGTACTTACTAATTTTAACGATATTTTTCACAAAATTTAAGGTGCAATCCAAACTTCCAACCTTTTAACCTATCTAAATTTTTTTTTAATCCACCTTGTTCAATATAATAATTAAACTATAAAAAAATGGAAATTTTTAAGACACATATATAGTTTTTGTCATCTTATAATTTCATCCAAGTCATGGATGACCCAAAAATTAGTTATTAACTCAGTATTTCCCCCCTTTTATTAAGAAATTAGTTATTAAATTATAAAACCTTTTGGAATAAATGGAAAAAATAGAGGAACCATCAATTATGATAAAGGATTGATAGAAAGAGAAGAAGGCATGTTTTATCTCACAAGGATTCTGATAAATAACACCTCCAATATTTACTACACCAATTTTTTCCCTAACATGTTTGGCCTTAAAAATTATGAATAAATATTTAGTCCCCTTATCACCTTGATTGAGCCACACAAGCCTAGATCTAACTATGGGCCCTTGAGCAAGATAAGCCTAATAGGTTCTATTTTATTGCTTGACAGAAATCAAATCTTTTAAAATAATTTCATCCTTTGTATTAGTCTCTATCATATTCTATAGGATAGGCCATATCCACTCATAAAATTATAACAAGGGGTGATACATTGATTCCAAGTACTAGTTGATATTATGGGAGGGATTTTTTTTTTTTTTTTTACAATGAACCACAAGGTATTAAACCCATCCATGTAGGCTCAATAATTTAAATGAGAAACATTAAGTTTGTAAAACTCTTTCCACTCCTTATACTTTTAAATAAGGATAAAATAACATTCAAAAATCATCTCAATTTGGTTGAGATCTGAGAGTGTATAGGGGGAAACTATGATAAGGTTACCCTTGTCTATTGGAAGAAGAAGGAAGTGGTCCCTATTATCTAAGAATCTATAAATTCTTGAGTAAAATTTATTTATCCAAATCTTGTTTTTACATCAAATGTACCAAACACCCTTAATATCTTTATTACCTTTATACAGGGGATCAACCAATGTTACAACTTTCATCATCTTCATCTAATTGAACTAATTATTACCTTTCTAGTCAAAGGGATGACCCCAAATATTTCTTCCTTATCTTAAACCATATTGAATTTCCCCACAATGATCCATAATATATCCTTAAAATCACTAGGAATCTAGTTCCAAAGGTCAACTCTTTCTTTGAAGTCATTAGGGAAAGGAATAAAATTCTAAAATCATTTTCACCAACTTTAAGGGTTTCCCATACTACCCTATAATAGGGGAAGCATCCATAATCCTCAACCATTTTGAGCCCAATTTTTTCTAGTCATAATGGCAACACCCCCTTTACCCTTATCACTTTTGGTGAAAACTTTTGAGTTACCTAGTTAGGTAAAAGAAGGGGAGGAATTCAGTCTAAAACCAACAGTCATAACCTCTTGCAAAATTGGGAAATCTAATCCCTCCCTAGCTCTACAAAACCTTATAATAATACCTCTTCTATCTTGGGCCTCAAAACCTATAGAGTTAAATCTTACCACCTTCATCAATTAATGGGATGGGTAACCATAAGTCTTATTTCCTTCTACATTCTTATATAATATTTCAAAGGAGGTTGGGACTTTATCATCCTAACCTTTCTTTCTACCATTGTCTACCACCACACTCCTAACAACCTTTCTCTTTCTCAAATCCTCACTAAGAATTGTAGTTTTGAGTTAATGGCATAAAAATCCCCTTTTTAGTATTTTCGAAGCTTTCTTAGGCTTGGAACTAAGAGGGTGGAAATGCCTTTTAATAACAACATGGGCCTCCAATTTCCCTTCACATTGGGAAGACAAGGTGACATATGAACAAAATGGAATCCCACCATATTTTTTATTGACACCAAGGGTCAATTCATCACATTATTTAATATGAATTTATATCAAATCAATTATCTTAGCTATAGCTTCCAAATATTATTTAGTGGGAATGTCTTTAGTTCAAAGATTATTCATAAGAATAACTTCACACTCACGAGACACCCTAAATATTTTTTAAAGAGAAATATCCATATCCAACTAAGAAGGGGGAGAAACTATAGTAGTAAAAAAAAGGTAAGGTTTTAAAACCAATTAGAAACCTCTAAAATGCTTAACAAATCAATGTCCTTAGCTATAGTTTCCAAATATTATATAGTGGGAATGTCTTTAGATCCAAAATTATTTACAATAACAACTTCATAATCATAAAACACCCTACATCTTTTGAAAGAGAGATATTCATATCCACCTAATAAGGGTTAGAAACTATAGTAGTGAAAAAATGGTTGGGGTTTAAAAATTGATCAGAAACCTATAAAACACTTACCAAATCCTCAATTACTTCTATAGTGAACTCAGGAACCCTAGGGGCATCACCAGAGAAATATAAACTTAAGAAGACATAAAGAGAGCAACCACATTGTGAGAAACTAAGGGGACTTATTGAAAATTATGTTTTACAAGAGGGAAAATCTATGTGACTGTAGCAATCTAGAGATTATGTAAAAGCAAAGGACATTGTTTTTTAAGGTTTCCATCCTTTTACCAAAAAAAAGTATTGAGCCCCATAACCCAAAAATAGTGCACACAAATTTATTATTTTTAATATTGAAATTAATTTTTTTAGGGAGATAACTTGAAGGTCTGAAGGAGATAAACACCCAAAAACTCCTATGAGAAAGGACAACCCTAGAATCTTATATATATATATATATATATATATATATATATATATATATATATATATATATATATATATATATATATATATATATATATATATATATATATATAAGATTCTAGGGTTGTCCTTTCTCATAGGAGTTTTTGGGTGTTTATCTCCTTCAGACCTTCAAGTTATCTCCCTAAAAAAATTAATTTCAATATTAAAAATAATAAATTTGTGTGCACTATTTTTGGGTTATGGGGCTCAATACTTTTTTTTGGTAAAAGGATGGAAACCTTAAAAACCAAACCATATGTAATGAATTGACATGCATCCATATTTTCTTAAACCAAACCAAAGAAACTCAACATAAAAAAATAAATCATTAGAAGTAAAATCATTATTATGTAGGTAGATAATAAAAATCCCCACATTTTAAAGCCCGTAGTATTCCTTCCTTAACACATTTATTATATCTTTCTTTGGAAATAGGGTTAGAGAGAAGAAACTAGTAGAGGGCTTACCTTTCAATCTAACTTCCTCTTCTCTTCTCTTTTTTGGATTTGTCCCATCTCCATGGTTGTAGGATAAAAAGTGATCACCTATTGGGATATCAATAGTAGACTCCTCCCACACCACATATCTAAAAAAAATTATCTTTCCCCTTGTGATCTTACTATCCTCAATGATACTATTATAAACATGAGAGATTACATTTTTAAATTTACATATAATATCCACTACCTTAGCTTCTAAATTGACATCTCTCATACATGATAAGTGAAATGATTATAACATAAAATTTGGTTAAGTCAAAATCCCTCTACAAAAAGGTCACTATGGCTAAAACACAAGTGGTATAGTACAACAAAATGGATGCACAAAAAATAAATGACATGCATAATAAAAACAAGAGGAAACATAAAGACCAAGAAAATATAATAATGGAAAGAACACATAAGACCAAATCATACTCAAATAAAGCTTGAATTTTCTCTTGTAGATGATGAATTTTCATTTCCCCATGTACAAAACTTTATGACTTTATTACTAAGAAAATATTCACTTTAAATGGAGAAGAAATTTATGTTGATGATATTGTGTCTTTGAATAGATAAAAATGACAAGTCTCTTGGTGTTGATGGGTTCCCTATAGAATTATATAAGGTTTATAAGGATCAAATTGTCGATGATATTTACTTTATCTTTTAGGAAGCCCATAGAGTACAAACTCTAGGGCTCCATATCAATCAAGATATGAACAAGCTTATTCCTAATTATAGGTAAAAACTCAAGTTAATAATTAGATATCTATTATCCTCATCAATGTTTCTTAAAAGGTATTACCTAAACTCCTAGCCAATAAGCTAACTAAGGTGCTTCATAAAATTATTACAGTCACCTAAACTTGTTTCATTAAAGGAAGATTAATCTTGGATAACCTTATTATTAGTTGGAAAATTATGAATTGATCCAAAGACTCGGGGTAGAACATTTTTATGAGACTTTTTTCTTCTAAGGAATCCTATAATAAAATTGAGTGCCATTTTATTGACCTCATGATAAGAAACATGGGGTTTAGGGAGAAATTCAGTAGAATGGTTTCAATTATTATTCAATATGATATTGCTTAAGTTAAAATTAATGGGAAATTTAATGTTTAACCCTAAAAATCTAGAGTTGTGGTATCTAGGGTTAAAAATATAGAAATGAATAAACACAAGGATGATAAATAGATCTATAGCTGAGCAATTGTTTATGAAAGTCAAATAGAACATATATTAGATTTATTATATATTGATATATGATAAAAATGGAAATTAAAGCTATGTTAGATATTGAAAATATAATGAACACACTTGTACTTAATTAACTATTATGTTAATACAAATTTAGATCTGGAAGAAATAGGAAGTAGGTTGAAAGAGTATCCTGGAACAGTTGCCAAATTCTAGATTTAGTGCATCTATAGCTTCAGGAACTTGCATTAGCGTTAGATGGTTACATCAACACTAGTGTTTGGGTTGGATGTAGGTGTCATGTATGTAATACCTATTATAATAGGATGTGACCATGTATATGCTTTTGATTTTTCCATCACCTTTGCTCTAGTGCATTCAAATCTATGTCATGGATTGTTGTTCCTTGTCAAATAGAAAAACCTTAGTTTTTCCTCCTCATAGTGGTTGTGGGGAAAATTATGTTAGTATGCACATGGTTTTGATCTAATACAAATAACCTCTATTAATGAGTTTTTCTCACATAACCAGTACTCTAAAGAGGGCCTTAGACTTATGTAGTTCTTCCCTATGTTTTGGCTTGAGTGTGAATCATGTAAAGTGATAAACAAGTAAAATAGTGACCTCACTTGTAACTTTGAAAATATAGATTTTAGGACACTCCTTTAGTGATTCAAAATTATTTCTATGTTTTTCCCATGACTGATATGATAATAAGATAAAATAGGAAAGCTTTACTTTGTTGAGTGATTTATTTAATGTTTTTTGATAGGTTGCCTTGGTATGTGTTAGGTGAGATATGAATGAGGGTTGATCTTATATTTATACCAATCCCTTTGGATAAATAAATCACATTAAATAATTTAGGATAACAATTAGGATACATCTAATTTGTATATTAGATGACTTTAGGGCACTAAACACTTCCATCTTCACAGGACACATATGTCGATGCAGGTGTTTGTTTGGGATGTAAGTGTCTAAGGAGTAGGGAATTAGGTACAAGCTCAAAACTTTTAGAGGCATAAGATAAGTAAATTATAATAATTTTATGAAATATAAATGGCTTATATCATTAATATAATACTATTCAAACTAAGAGATAGGCCAAGTGACACAAGACAGAGCAAATGTGAGACTTGCAGAAGCAGGAAAAGTCTAGAACTAAGAGGAAAAACCAATGTCATATTTTTCCAAGTGTACAAGACTAAGGTTATATATAATTCATTAATAATTTATATATCCCCCCTTAATCTAGTAATGAAATTTTTAGTTTAAAATAAAAGAATGTATACTTATGTGTACATAACACACCTTATCTTTGCTTGAGTCTAACTTGAGAGTTTTATTGGTGATTGACCTGCAACCAAGAGCATGTTATGATATATAATCAGTGCATATAATCTAAAATCAAAATTATTTAAATTACTAAAATTGAAAGAGAGCAAGGTTTATGAATACACCTATGTATCAATGTAATTGTCTTGCCTTTTATTGATTTCATTTGAAATATGTATCATTATGAATCATTGAAACTAATTTTTTGAAAAATATAAATCCATAAAGTGCATATATCTAAATATATATAGAGAGAGGTAAAGATATGAGGGACCATGCCTCCAACCTTGGATCAAAAAATTAATTTCCACTTGGTAGTTGAGACTAGATTAACTGTTCAACCCAATCATACTTATAACCTAGTGACTGTGAGTGAACCAAGTCAACTCACACTATTAAACTAGCAAGGATAAGTAATAAAATCAATTAAAACATAAAATCTTGGTATGATTGAGTGATTTAATAAACTCAACCATACCAAAAAGTGAACAAACTACTATATTAGATTGGCTCAATATAGTCTATAAAAGTCTAACATGATGGGTGGTGACAGTCCCTGAGAGTATTTAGAATCTAAAATTAATTTCTATTTTACAATATTAGATGCACATTTCATATCATATACACCTTATATGTGTCTCATGTTGAAACTATGTATAAACATGGTACCAATGTATAGAATTATGTCATAAATGTGTATTTGAATCATATAACTATGTTTTGGCCAATTTTTAAATTTGAAAAAGTGTGGGTGACATATTACCATAACATGCCCCCATTATACATGGAGAAGTATGAAAACTAATATAAGTGCCAATGTGTATAATGTTTTTCCAAAACATGCCCTCACTATTTATCTAAAACTATGAGTGTGTGGAAGTCATGTCTCTATGGCATGCCCCCAACTAAATTTGAAATTATAATGTGTGTCAAGGCCATGCCTCTATGACATGACCCCATTTATATTCCCCCATTTGAGGTTAGGGAAGATTAATTTTTTTATTTAGCTCACCTCAAAGGGATAAAATAACCATATAATTGTGAATGAACCATGTAGCATATAGGAGAACATGTCTAGGTAAATGTATCATTGAATCACATATAATGTGATCCTATCAAGGTCTAATATGCATTAAAAATATCATGGAAATTTATATATATGTATTCTCAACAAGAAACCAAGCAGACACAAAAGATCACTCAAAATCAATTCAAAAGATAATGGTACAAGGAAACTACAAACAAGGTAGTAGTACACAAATAGGTAGGGTTTAAAATATAATCAAAACCTTTTAAACACTTACCAAATCCATAATTAATTCTATGTGAACTCAGGAACCCTACGGGGCACCACCATACAAACATAAACTTAAGAGGGCACAAAAGAAGCAACCACATCATGAGAAACTGAGACTTCTTAAAAATGAGTTTTTCAAAAGTGAAAATCTATGTGACTATAATAATCTAGAGCTTACGTAAAAGTAAAGGACATTTATTTTTTAAGATGTCCATCCTTCTAGCCAAAAAAATTATTGAGCCCCCAAATCTAGAAATACTGCACATTATTTATTTATTTTTAATATTGAAATTAAGGTTTTTAGGGAGATAACTAGAAGTTTTCAAGGATATAAGCACCCAAGCATTCATCTCATAAAAGGTGACCCTTGATTCTTCAATATATACAACACCACCAAGGAATTTTAGAATTAGGGGCATAAGGTGCAAAATACGGAGAGGAATGCATCATTTGAAGGGTGAGGCTCTCTCATTCCATTTAAGAACCTAGGGAAGGGGGCTTGAAAATAGACCTACCAATATTCAAAAAGAGCCTAGAAATTTCTCTCTCCTACCTATTTTAATTTTTAAACAAGATTATAACAAAACCATGTTGAACCATATGGCATGAATTGACATACATCCCTAGTTTATTAAACTAAACCAAACCAGCCCAATCACAAAAAAATTACTATAACCTTCTTATTTGCGTAGACAAGAAAAATCCCCACATTTCTTGGATTATTCCTTCCTCAACACATATATCATATCTTCATTTCAGGATAGGATTAGAGAGAAGAAACTATCAGAGGGATTACCTTTCAATCTAACTTCCTCTTCTCTAATATTTGTTAGCTTTGTCCCATTTCCATGGTTATAGGATAAAAATTAACCACCTATTGGGATACCAATAGTAGACTCCTCTCACACCACATATCTAAAAAAATTAATCTTTCCCCTTGTGATTTTGCTAACCTCAATGATACTATTATAAACATGAGAGTTTTGATTGTTATAATTACATATAATATCCACTACCTTAGATGTTAAATTGACATCTCTCATGTATGAAAAGTGAAAGGATTATAAAATAAAGTATGGTTAAGTCAAAATCCCTCTCTTAAAGATCACTATGGACAAAACAAAAGTGGGATAATACAAAAAAAAGACCACAAAAACACGCACATAAAAAAATAATAGGAAAAATAAGGACCAAGGAAATATACTAAGGAAAAGACTATATAAGAACAAAGTGTACTCAAGTAAAGATTGAATGTGCTCTCATGGGAGATGGCTTTTCATTTCCCCAAGTAAAGAGCTTCAAGCCTTTTTTCCTAAGAAAAATTTCACTTTGTATGGATAAGAATATTCATGTTGATGAGATCAAGTGTCTTTGAATGCCTAAAAATGACAAGTCTCTTTGTGTTGATGGATTCCCTATAGAATTATATAAGGCTTATACAGATTGGATTGTTGATGATATTTACTTTTTATTTTAGGAATACAATAGAATGGGAACTCTAGGGCACCATATCAATCAAGGTATTATAGAGATTATTCCTAAAGATGGGGAAAAATCAAGTTAATAATTGGAGATCTATTACCCTCCTCAATGTTTCTTTAAAAATATTGCCTAAAGTCCTAGCCAAGAGGCTAACTAAGGTTATTCATAAAAATATTACTGTCACCCAGAATTATTTTCTTGAAGAAAGATTCATCTTGGATAACCTTATTATTAGTTTGGAAAGTATGAATAGAGCCAAAGACTCAGGGTAAAACATTTATATGGGACTCTTTTATTCTAAGGAATACTTTAATAGAATTGAGTGCCCCTTTACTCACCTCATGATGAAAAACTTGGAGTTTGGGGAGAAATTCAATAGAATGGTTTAAATTATTATTTGATATGATACTACTTAAGTTGAAATTAATGGGGAATTTACATAATCTTCTACTCCCCAAATATCAATTAGGTGTTTCTTCTCTCTTTTTCCTTCATTATTTGTTATGCAATCAAGAGCATTACATTACCTTATATATGCTACCTTGAGACCCCTATTAGGGTATTGTGCTTCCAAATGAAGATGAAATTATCACTATTCAACTTGTTGCTGACACTTTCTTATTCTTTGATATGGATCCAGATAATGTTTCCCAAATATATTTGATATTAGTTATTGATTGTAGTGCTTCAAGGTCTAACATTTATTCTCATAAATTATTGTTTCTTGGGTGGGTAGATTCCCCCCCAACCTATTTTACTCTCTTGGGTGGGCTTTGGGAGGGCCCTAAAAGATGTTTAGGTACCAATATATCCTTTTTATATCTCCATCATTTAATGATATGTGGCAATGGGTGTATGAAAAAGTCTCCAAGAATGTCACTACTTGGTAGTTACACCTTCTCTCTTTCCTTGATAGAATTAAGGTCTACTATAAATTTACCTATTATCTTTTTTAATATTGTTCATTATATTGGCTATTATAAAATTATTGCATTGATAAATTGTATAAAATTATTAAGGGTTTCTTATGGTTTGATGGTGTTATAGTAAATATAGGCATGAAGTTTAGTGGGATTTATGTTCTATACCTAAAAATTTTGGAAGGCTTGGGGCTAATAAACTTCTGCTTTATGAGTATGCTTTTATTGTTAAGTAGATCTTGAGATATCCAATGAGAAGTGAACCTTATAAAAATTTTGTGAGGTTTAATATTTTCAATGGAACTATGAATGATTGCAGGAAGTGGAAAGGGCTCCATACAATAGGTTTGATGTTTGAATATTTCTTTATCAAACCATATAGACACTTCATTTTTTAGTATCTTTGAAAATATTTTTAAAAGGTGATGTAATTCATAGCTAAGCAATCCATATTTTCTTTTTTTGACATTAGGTGTCATGGGTGTAGATATTTGTGGTGGAATCTTAAGTATAAAGACAAGCCTTTGGATTTTATTAGGGGGTGCTCTAATTTTTCTTGGTTTGATAAGGATATTAGAAAAAATCATGACTTATACAAATTTCAAAGGTGGATGAACTAGGGTAGAGGTAAAGTTAGTGTACAAGCTCCCCCAAAATCAAGCCAAGACTTATTTGATTCTCCTAAATGCTCTTAAACTCATGTCCCCAACTCTTATAATGGATGAGGATGTTGAGATTTTGGATAATGAAAAATGGATTAACGTGGATTATTTACTTAAATTGAATTATAGAATAAAATGCATGAAAATATTATTTTCTCCCTAAAATTTCACCTTGGCCTTAACAACAAGTGGATTGTTTTTTACCCCCTTATGAGATGAATTGATATGCCTAAAGTGTTATGATCTTCTTGTAATTAACCCAAACAATATTATTTTAGATGGTTCCTTTTACATAATAAGCTTGTTTCCAGTTATCATTTGTTCAAAATGGCATATGGAAGTATATTTTTTTGTTTGTAGTAGTGAGGATTCTACTAGACATATCCTATTTGACTATGTTTTTTATAAATTTGTTTGGTTTATAGTTTTTAAAAAAAAAATTGTTGGAATGATATTTTATGTGGTATTATAATCTTTGATGTTAGTATGCATTTATTTTTGTAAAACGTTTGGTATTTTTTTTACTAAGGTGCTTTGATTTTTATGAAATGCTATGAATATTAATGTGTTCAAGGAATTAGTATGGGGATTAATGATTTTCATGGATAATGAATAGTCTATTTTATTTTTATGTAGGTTAATATTCAGATGTACATATTAAGGGAGAAATTGGGGTTATTTTTAGATTTTGGTACTATCAGTGTTAATCTTTGAAACATGAGAGACATTGGAAATTTTCCTAGAATGGTCAAATCTCCTTACTAGGTGGATAATTTTGATGCAAGATTTGGTGATGATGAATTTGTTTGTGAGTGGGGCCATATTGATGAAATATACTACTTGCAATCTAAACTAGACATTTGTCATGAGGGAAATAAAATAAGTATTGATGATGGTAGTGATATTGCTTCCAAGTGAAGGAAAACCCTTAATATTTGTATGAATCTAATTTTTTGAACTCTATTCATCAGTCCTTTTATAAAATGTAAATAAGGAAATATAAATAGAATTTAATACAAATTTTATAAAGTGTTGTTGAAGTTGAAGAAGACTTGGGTGGTAGTTCAATCCTAATTGATGCTTTTGAGAAGCATATTATAGTGGATAGTAATTATCCTAGTGTTGAGCATCGATCTTAGGATTGGATTGATAATATATCATAAAAAATGTTAATGAACTTATTTATGAGGTTTTTAAATATATGGTTTTTTGTAAAAATTTGATATTTCTTAGTATTATAAGGGTAAAGACCCTAGATATGACATTAGGGGACTTGTTGAGTCTGTACGGCCATTTTCAGAGGGACCTAATGTTATATGGGATGGATTTACTTTGAAATTACAAACATAATACCAAATATTCTCATTGATGTATAGACCTATTTCATTTCCTTCTTTAATCCCAACTTTGATACCTGCAATGAACAATTCTTTCATTCAATATTCTCAATCCCTCTTCATAGTCAACTCTCTCACTTGGTTTCATGTAATTATATCATATGGTCCATTAAAAAGGATTATTTTAATTATATAATTCTTCATTTATATCCTTTTCACACCTACAATCATCCACTATTTCATCCCATTCACTTTCAAGATTTTTCTTTCATGTTATCTCACTCACTAGCCTTTACTAGGCTATAAGCTTCAAGATCTAAACACCTCAATACCTCTTATTGTATTCTTGACTACATCCTCTTACCTTTATATGCTTACTAGAACATATAAAAATACTTGGGACTCAATTACAAAAGTCATCCTTTTCTTTAGTCTCTTTGTGCAACTTTGCTCATTTTTGCATTATCCTTGTAGCCTTTTTTAGGATTTTTCTTCTAGTACAGTCAATTAGTATCTAGTTTTGAGAAAGTATCACTATTTTAAAACACCCTCTATCACCTTCTATCTCTACAATAATTTTAACTTACCAACTCCCCTCCTACATACCTTTTCTATCACTTGCCTAGACCTAATTAGGTCTCCTTGTTTCCTCTTAACACACAATCACTTATAAGTGCACGTATGGAGGCCATACAAGTATATAACATTCATGATATATTTATTCATGAAAATAACCATAAAAATACCAATATTCATCCAATTTCATTAGTTACATTTTTTTTATTCCACTTTTTAAGTTCTAACCCAAAACTAGGGTTTCTAAGTCCTACATAGACCCGAGAGCCTTCTAAATTGACTTACATGAGTATTTCTTATATTTAAAACTTGAAAGACCTAGATAAGGTATATATAACCTAAATTTAACCTATAAATTCTTAAACATCTCTTTAATAATGACTAAACTCCCTCTAACCAAGGTTTCTATAGGTCACTATTACACAATCTGCCTGTGTAACCAAATACAGGGTTTAAAACACATATAAACTTACCTAAATGTCTTAAACATTATTCAAAGGTTAATTTTCATCACATTTTATCTCTACACTAACCTTATTCCACATAAAACTAAAAATCATTTGCTATTCAATCATTCAATGAATTTCTTAACTGCCTTTTATAAACAGGGTACTCACAACTATTACTCTCGTTCTTGTTTGTAACAAACATAAGCATATATGAAATAATAATCAATACACACATGATTATACCCATTCATATATCCTTGACATGTTCTACACTTGTCTTAGGAAAGTTCTTTCTAACTTTATTTCTTGATTTTCATGAATATGCTCAGGATTTTGACATAGTCTTATAGAATTATCAACTTTTTGATTTGTATTATAGAACATTAATCCCAAATGAATTCAGGAATAAATAAATAAAATATGAATTAATTTTTTTTTATCAATATAAGGATAAATAAATATTTACTTCAATCATTCTACTTTTATTGATCTCATTCATTTACATAGTCAACTCTGTCTTATGGATAAAATACAGAGGTTTTACATTTTGTACTCCTTCATCCTAGTTATCCTCCATACCTCTACCTATATCAACTTATAATTAAATCTCCTAACTTATATTTGAACCCTCTCTCCTCTTAGTATCTGTACCATCTCTCTTTTTCTTGAATTCAATTCTATTTTCTTGTTAGTTACATGTATGAAAGGTAGTTACCAACTATTTGATTTAAGAAATTGCATTTCATTTACACTATATTATGCATTTGACCACCTTACTTATGAAATGTATGTAAATCACCTCTATAAACCCACCTAAAATCATTTATGTCCTTATAACAATAATTACTAACCATGGCACTCTTGATAATACACCAAAATGCTCCTAAGTGCACTAACATATTTCAAATATTCAAATGCCCATTTTGGTAGGGAAATTCCAAAGGGATATCAAACCAAACTATAAAAATCTTATAAAGACTCCAATGCCTTATAAATTATGTTATAAGACCTAAGACACACATGACCAATCGTACCTAGTTTTTTTTATGTTCTCACATCACTCATCTTAGCTTTTTATGAATTATGTGTTTCTATTGGTTACTTTTTATTATATTTTTGGTTTCAATTAAGGTTATAATTCCATTTTTTGTTACATTCTCAATTTTACTAGCCATGTGGGATATCTTATTGTAGTTAAAATATTTTTATGATGTTTTTATCATTCTTTAATTATTTTTTGGTTTACTTCTAGGTTGACCCTTAGGTCATATAAATTTTGTAAAATATTTCCAATATTAAAAAATATAGAATTTCCTTGTCCTTGTAGCCTTTTTTTAGGATTTTTCTTCTGGCATGGTTGGGTACTATTTAGTTTTTATAAACTAGCACCATTTTTGACACCATCTATCGCCTTCTATCTCTTAATGAAGTTTTACTTGCCAACTCCCCTCCTAGGTACCTTTTCTATCACTTGCCTAGACCTAATTAGGTCTCCTTGTTTCCACTTAACACAACCAATTATAAGTGTACGTACAAAGGCTGTACATGTTTTTAACCTTCATAATATCTTTATTCATTCCAAAACCCATCAAACTACCAAATTTCATCCAATTTCACTGGTTATATTGTTTGTTATTCCACTTTTTAAGTTCTAACACTAAACTAGGATTTCTGAGTCCTGCATAGACCCGAGAACCTTCTAAATTGACTTACATTATTATTTATCATTTTAAAAACTTGAAAATACCTAGATAAGGTCTATCAAACCTATCGTCAACCTCTCAATTCTTAAACATCTCTTGAATAATGACTAATCTCCTTCTAACCAAGGTTTTTATAGGTTACTGCTACATAGTCTGCATGTGTGTAAACAAATATAGGGTTTAGAATGCATATAAACTTACCTAAAGGTATTAAACATTAATCCAAGTTTCCTTTGCATCACATTATCTCTCTAAACTATCTTTATTCTATATAAAACTATAAATCATTCACTAATCAATCATTCAATAGGTTTCTTGACTGCATTTTGTAAACAGGGTACTCACAACTATTACCCCTCTTCTTGTTTACAATAAGCATAAGAATATATTCAATAAGCCTCTATAAACACATGATTATACCCCTTCATATCTACTTGACATGTACCACACTTATCTTAGGCAAGTTCCTTCCAACTTTATTTCCTAATTTCCATTAGTATGGTTAGGATTTTGACACAGTCCTATAAAAATTATCAACTTTTCAATTTGTATTATATAACATTGTTCCCAAATGTATTAAGGCATAAACACATTAAATATTAATCCATAAAACATTATCAATAAAATGATAAAAAAATATCTACTTCAATCATTCTAATTTTTTTGATTTCATTCATTTACATAGTAAACTCTATCTTATGGATAGAATATAGAGGTTTTACATTTTGTACTCCATCCTAGTTCTCCTTCATATCTCTACCTCTATCAACTTATAACTAACTCTCCTAACTTCTTTCTGAATCATCTCTCCTCCTAATATCTGTATCATCTCTTTTTTCTTGCATTCTCTTTTATTTGCTTGTTAGTTACATGTATGAAAGGTAGTTACCAACTATTTGATTCATGGAATTGTATTTCATTTACATTATATTATGCATTTGACCACCTTCCTTAGGAAATGTACACAAATCACCTCTTTAAACCCACCTATCCTCATTTAGGACCTTATAACGATATTTACTAATCATGACACTCTTGACAATACACCAAAATGATCCTAAGCACACTAACATATTTCAAATATTCAAATGCCCATTTTGGCGGGAAAATTCCAAAGGGATATTAAACCACACTACAAGACTCTTTTAAAGACTACAATTCCTTATAAATGCTGATATAATATCTAAGACACTTACACATGACCAATTGTGCCTATATTTCTTGATGTTCTTACATCATACTCCCAGACAAGAAAGAAACTAGACTCAAATGAACTACTGTGTTTTTATTCCTTGTCTTCTAATTCATGTTCCTTGGATCATAATCCTCTATTATTTTTCCTACATGATTCATTATCTCTTCTTTACTCTCAATATTCCATCTATCAAATACAAATTTACTTTCTTGATTACAATGCTTGCTTGTAAAAACTAGCATCTATTGTACACTTATACCTGAATTTTTTCCTATGTCATATGGGATAGTTATGCCCCAAAATAATAATAATAAAATTACACTTCCATCTTATTATTTTATGATCTTCATGCTTACAAAAAAACCAAGCCAATTTCTTTCTTACTTGCTTCAATTAGATGCACTGCTATCATCAATGCTTCCTTTTGTTGTCCTTTATCCTCCTTTATGTGGACCTTAACTACTGCAACCTGAACCATTTGCTCATTCACCATCATCTCACTAGTAAGGATCTATATAAGGCTACCAAATTTTCCTCTAACTATCCATCACTCTTGTATGTAGACATGTAATTAGCTATCATACCTTTATCCATCAGTTGTACTTCATTTTCCCAACCTTCTATGAGGTCTAAAAACTAATCTGCTTCTGTATCCTTCTCATCACCTAGTTGGATACCACTAGCTTCTTTTTATTCATTCAATTTGATCTTATCCTCCTCCTTAAGGTAATATTTATCTTCATCCACTTGATCACCTTCTCACTCATTCTATACCTCATCATTTCTCTCTCGAGTTTCTTGTAGAACAACTTTTTCTAAACTCTTTCCTCTCTCATGGCTTTCATCTTCCTTATCTATGTTTTTAACCTTATTGGCCACTTGAGTGTCTTCTTCCTCATGACCCATACACAATTTGGGTTCCTACTTTCCCTTATGTTCTCCATTATGATCATCAATTCATCCAATTGATGCCTTACCTCTATCATCACTTTCTCCATCTCTATTCTCTTAGTGTCTTCTTGCACCTTCCTCTCTTTATGGTAGCTTATCTCACCTTTGACATATTTTGTCTTACCTTGATCTATCTTCATATTATCCTTTTCTCAATCTCTTGGTCTCACCTGGACCTATTCTCTTTGACAATCCTCATCCACTTATCACTCATGACCTCTCACTTAGGTCTTTATCTCTCCATGACCTCACCTAGGTCTATCTCCTCTCTTGTCCTTTTCCTAGGACTCTTTTATCTCTCTTCAAACTATTATTTAGATCACTCTCAATCTTTCCAATAGCTCTTTCACACTATCAAGCCTCACTGGCTTCAAGGTTTCTTACCACAATCTTATCTTCCATTCACATATCAACACTATTTCATGAATATATCAAAAAAATCAAATGAAAACAAAATCAACATATACCTTTGTGATTTTAGACTATCTTTCTCCTTTTGTCCTAATGAACATGTTGTTTTGATACCAAATGATGTAGAAACCTATTTCATTTCCTGATCTAATCCCAACTTTGATACCTATAATGAACAATTCTTACATTCAATCTTCTTAATCCCTCTTCATAGTCAACTCTCTCACTTGGTTTAATGTTATTCTCTCATATGATCCATTCACAAGGATTATTTTCATTCTCTCATTCTATCTTTATATCCTCTACACACCTATACTCATCCATTATTTCATCCCATTCACTTTCAAGACTCTCTTTTATGCTATCTCACTCACTATCCTTTACTAGGATATAAGCTTCAAGATCCAAAAACCTCAATACCTATTATTATATTCTTTATTGCATCCTATTTCCTCTATAATTTTTTGAGAACATATCCAACTACTTGGGACTCAATTCTAATATTCAACCTTTTCTTTAGTCTCTTTGTGTAACTTTTCTCAATTTTGCATTGTCCATGAAGCCTTCTTTTTTTAGGATTTTTCTTTTGGTATGGTCAGTTTCTATCTAGTTTTGATAAAATAGCACCATTTTAGGATACCCTTTATCACCTTCTATCTCTCCATGAAGTTTCACTTACCAACTCCCCTCCTAGGTACCTTTTCTATCACTTGCCCAGACCTAATTAGGTCTCCTTATTTCCTCTTAACACACAATCACTTATAGGTGTACATACGGAGGTCATACAAGTTTTTAAACTTTATAATATCTTGAATCATGCCAAAATTCATCAAACTACCAAATTTCATCTAATTTCACCAATTACATTGTTTTTTATTCCACTTTTTAAGTTCTAACCCTAAACTAGGGTTTCTAAGTCATGCACAGACCCAATAGCCTTCTAAATTGACTTAAATGAGTATTTATCATTTTAAAAAATTATAAAGACCTAGATAAGTTATTTCTAACCTACCTTTAACCTATAAATTCTTAAACTTCTCTTAAATAATGACTAAAATCCTTCTAAACAAGGTTTTTATAGGTTATTATTACACAGTTTGCCTAGGTGTAAATAAATATAGGGTTTAAAACTCATATAAAATTACCTTAAGGTCTTAAACATTACTCTAAGGTTCCTTTCCATCATATTGTCTCTCTATAGTATCTTTATGACACATAAAACTACAAATCAATCACTATTTAATCATTCAACAGGTTTCTTGACTACCTTTTTTAAACATGGTACTCACAACTATTACCCCCATTCTTATTTGTAACAAACATAATCATATATGCAATAATACTCAATACACACATGATTCTACCACTTCAGATCTCATTGACATGCACCACACTTGTCTTAGGCAAGTTCCTTCTAACTTTATTTCTTTATTTCCATGAATATGCTCAAGATTTTGACACAGTCCTATAGAATTATCAACTTTTCAATTTGTATTATATAAAATTATTCCCAAATGTCTTAAGGAATTAACACATTAAATATGAATCCACAAAACATTATATACACAAGGATACATAAATATTTACATTGATCATTCTACTTTTATTGATCTCATTCATTTACATAGTCAACTCTATCTTATGCATAGGATACAAAGGTTTTACATTTTGTACTCCATCCTAGTTATCCTCTATAAATCTACCTTTATCAAGTTCTAAATAACTCTCCTAAATTGTATCTGACTCCTCTCTCCTCCTAATATCTATACCATCTCTCCTTTTCTTACATTCTCTTCTATATACTTATTAGTTACATGTATGAAAGGTAGTTACCAACTATCTGATTTATGAAATTGCATTTCATTTACACTATATTATGCATTTGACCACATTCCTTAGGAAATTTTAGTAAATTACCTTTTTAAACCCACTTAGACTCATTTAGGTCCTTATAATAACATTTACTAATCATGACACTTTTGACAATATACCAAAATTATCCTAAGCACACTAACATATTTCAAATATTCAAATGCCCATTTTGGTAGGAAAATGCCAAAGGGATATAAGACCACACTATAAGGCTCTTCTAAAGACTCAAATTCTTTCTAAATGATGCTATAAGATCTAAGACACCTACACATGCCTAATTGCACCTAGTTTTCTTGATTCTCCTATATTAGTCATCCCAGATTTCTATGAATTATATGGTTCTATTGGTTACTTTTTATTATATTTTTGGTTTCAATTAAGGTTATTATGTCATTTTTTGTTACATTCTCAAATTTTCCCATGCTGACACTATTTTAATAACCATGTGGGATATTTTATTGTAGTTAAAATATTTTGATGATGTTTTTATCACCCTTAAAGTATTTTTTGGTTTACTTCTAGGTTAACCCTTATGTCATATAAATTTTGTAAAATATTTCCAATATTAAAAATAATAGAATTTCTTGCATCAATTAAATTCCCTCAATGAATATTACATTAAAATTAGCATTGAAATACTACCAAACCTCTTTTTGTTTGAATGCTTTCATATGGAAAGAAATAAATGAAGATTTAAATGGGTACATGTAATTCCTTGTTCCATAAATATTTGAAGGGTTAAGTGGAATTAAAATATGAGTATATTTTGACATAAATGGTCATATATAATTTTATTCTTAATTAAAATAATCATTTTATTAGTTTTATTGGGTTTGTTAATTTGTATATTCAATTCCAAAATAGTCATGTGCAAGAAAATCAAATAATTTAGTTAGGATATGAATTATATATACTAGCAAATACATGAAGGAGGTGCAACGTAAGAATTGGTTGAGAAATTGAAGGAAGAGATGCACACAAAATATTTTATTCTTGTAAAATTTTTGAAATAAAAAAGTTGTTAAATATAAATAAGAGATTCTATAAAGTTACTTGACTGGATTAGGCATTTTTATAATAGAGGTTCAAAATTATTGTGCCATGTTTTATATCTCCCATTTTCTATTATGTAATGGTAGTTTTATATCAATTATTTTTAATATAAGATAAAAACATATATATAATAAACTTTTGAACATGCAAAGGAAATTCCAAATTCTAAGAAATAATGAAGTTTTCCTAATACCTTACATATATAAAACTTTTATACAAAGGAAGAAAAGAATCCTAGAATATTAAAATTTTGAAAAATTATCAATTATTCAAAATATTTTACAAAATCAACAATATTATTTAATCTAAATAAACATAACACTCATTTTCTAATTTGTTTTCAAAACAAAAATTAAGGAATTGAAAATAAAACACTTCTAAAAAGGACCAACATATGCCAAACTATTCAAGTATTGACAACTAGTGTTCATTTTAAATTTCATGGAAACACAATTTATTAGTATTGCATAATAATTAGGTGAACAAAAATGAAACATTCTAATAATATTTATATTAGTGTAGTACAAAATTTTAGAAAAAAATAAATAAACTAAGGATCAGTTCATGTAATTGATCCCTAATTTCCTTTCAGGAAATTATCATTTGAACATATTTTTAAATCCCTAAAATAATACAATTCATTCTAAAATATATAGATGGATTTATAAAAATGCTTCCTGAGCAATCCTACAAAACCAATAAAAATAAAAAACATGTTATAAAAACATGCTAAAGTTAAATATTTTAATGAAGCATAACAACATTATGTAAAACTTGCATTATTTCTAATATTGTTAAATAGCCAATCCAAATTTCCATAAAATGTTTCTCCATAAAATGGGAATAACCAAGTGAAGACCTTGATAGTGAATTCAAAGGATAAATTTTCATTTTCATATGAAATCATATAATCACCAAAAAAAAAAAATTTATTAAAACAAAGGGTCAACAACATCCATTAAAAATATGTTTTTGTGTTGTACACACATCACAACACAAATAATAAATGCAAAGAATTATAAATATTAAATAATAGAGTTGACATAAGGACTTCATGCCAAACCTGTAAAGTCCTATTTATTTACAAATAAGATAAGAGCAACATCTCTTAACTTAGTGTGAAACTCTACTAAACTTTATTGTTTATTGATAGATAACATACATATGGGCTTATAAATAATTATTTATAAGCTTATTTCATAGTGGGAAAAAGTCACAATTTTTTTTAGATAAGGTTAAAAAAATTAGGTTTTATAGGGATCCTACAACCACAAAGCTTCATCACAACATAATAGACCCAAAGTCATGAAACAAAATCCATACGGGTTGAACAACAAAGAGGGACTTCAACCAACTAACTGAAGGTAGACCACAAAATGAAAAGACCCATAAAAGGGAAACTTATACTTACTTAGAATGATCCTCAAAGTCTGTATGATACTTTGTAATACCTTTTTCCACCTCCTCATCCTTGTCCTTCAATGAATCCTTCATGACATTGCCTCATTCTACTTACATTTGGATTCATAATCATTTCAATAAACCCTAGCACTATTATCTTATAATAGTATTTATGGTAGTCTCCTCCCACAATAACCATGCCTATCACCTAAAATCAATTTTTTTTGTCTTGGGTTAAGATAATATGAAGTTCACAAGACATTTGATTAATTCGATTAGAAACACAAACCCTAAAAGATCTACTTAATTTATGGTCAGAAGGATAGAGGATCATAGATAGTAAGCTTGCACCACCTGGTACAATGGAATACCATAAATTTATTGTGACATTTGGAGGCAAGAAGGAAAGAGATATGGTCTTCCATGTTTAAGTCTCAAATTAGTATGCCACACAACACCTTTGTTCAATTGATATAATAAGTAACCATGAAAATGTGTTGAACTTTTTAGTCTATAGATTTAGATATTTTGATGAAGATAATAGTGAAGTTAACTCTTTAGATACCATTCAAAAACTCATTGTAGATTCCCATGGAAGCCAAGTAAGCACATTTTCCATTATATTCTTGGGCATCTCAGATAACATGGAATATTCATCCTCCTCTTTAGTTGTTATGCATGTTTTATACATGTTCATGGAATACTTCCTGATTTTAATGATATTTTTCACAAAATTTAAGGTGAAATCCAAACCTCTAACCTTTTAACCTTTCTAAAATTTTATTTCAATCCACCTCCTTCAATATAATAAGTAAACCATAGAAATAAAGAAATTTTTTAAGACACATATATAGTTTTTGTCATCATAACATTGCATCCAAGTCATGGTCGACCCAGTAATTAGTTATTAACTCATTATCCCCCCCTTTTATCAAGATATTAGTTATTAAATTATAAATCCTTTTGGAATAAATGGCCCTAATTTTCTTAAAATAAAATTAGAGGAATCATCAGCTATGAAAAAGGATTGATAAGAAGAGAATAAGGCTTGTTTGATCTCACAAGGATTCTCATAAATAACACCTCCAATATTCATTGTACCAACTTATGCCTTAACATATTTGGCCTTAATAATTTTGAAGAAATATCTAGTCCCCTTATCACCTTGTTTGAGCCACACAAGCTTAGATCTAACCATGGGCCCTTGAGAAAGATTAGCCTAATTAGTGATATTTTATTACATGACAGTAATCAAATATTTTTAAATAGCTTCATCATTTGTATTAATCTATGATCATATTCTCTAGGGTAGGCCATATTCTCTAAAAAAATATAACATGAGGAGATAAATTGATTCTAAGTACTAGTCAATAATTGGAGTGATATTTTATTTTATTTTATTAGAGGATCATTAACAAAAGTTAATACACCCAAGGGTTCACAAAACATACTACCATCGCAAGGGAAATCAAATGTTATAAAGAAGGACCAAGTTCAAACCTTAACAATACATCAATAAAAAAATGCCTCATGCAGGAGGCAGTAGCAGAAAGGAAAGAAAACATGAACCAAAAACATAGGATTCATGGGCCATGAAGCACCCCAAAAAATCCATAAGAGTCAAATAAATAAGATAATATGGTGCCCTCCTAGATCACCCTTAAAAAATCCATCAAAACCATCTTTCACCAAAAAATTAGGTCCTTTATAAATAATGTCAATTGATCCCAACTGAGTAGTATAATTAGAGTCCACTTTCGAGGGGAAGTATTAAGATAATTTTTTGAGTAGAGTATCAATTATATTTTAATATTTTAAATTGGAGGACATCATCAACTTCTTTTTGGCCACCAACTTCAACCAGTTTCTCAAGTCTACTAGAAAAATCATTAATTTATTTATTAATTCTCTTCTAAGTTTCCTTTTGTTGTTCCTCATTAAATTGAGAAGAAGAGTTAAGCTCCAAACTAATTTTATCACCTATAACATCATGTTCAAGAACCAAGCTCATGAGACCAATACTAGAAGATTCAAGGTCATTACTAGCCACTTGAGAGTCTAGAATAGTATTTTCACTATCAATAATCATGTTATGAGACACATTCAAATAACTATGCACTCTTTTTTTAATTAGAATCAAAAGAGGAAATCCATTCATGAATGGATCCTTGGCCTATTTTAAATATGGGTCTTTGATGTAGGAATACTCATACTTCAAAATATTTAAATTAGTAGTCATGTTATGGAAGAGATTCCAATCCCAATGGGAAGATAATTTCATAAAGCCACTAGATTCTAGTAGATAGTTTGAAGTGATTTTCAGCATTCTCGTACTAAGAAATTTATCCAACACCTCTTAGGGAATATTCACCCAAAGATGAATCTGCACAAAAATAATTCTATTGATGAATTTAATTGAGAAAATAGTAAGTGATCTAGATTTGAATTGAAACACCTCTTCGTTCCTTTGTTTCAAAATGAACCATATAATTTTAGTTGAAAAAATAAGCCAAAACTTATGAAATAAAGAATGAACTTTTTTATTATGATAAACATAACCAAAATTAATATTCATCATGTGATAATAGGAATTTAATGATGGAGGGGAGGTTATATCAAGTGTTAGTTTTTAATAAAACATGAAATAAACACACTAACAAGCTTGACACCCCCATGCCTAGATCATAGTGGGGAACTTAGTGAATAAACAAAAAATGAAAAATCTCAACTAAATTTCAAAGAACTTACAAATTATTTACCTTCCTTGAATGCTACAAATGATATGTTTGTTTGGTTTGTGTGTCTTGTGCTCAAAAAGTCTTTGTAAAATGGAGTTGTGTAGATCCTTCTCTCCTTAGAACCATTGTTGGCTTGCTTGGTATAGCTTATGCTTGTGGATTGGCTTGTGATTTTGGCATTATAACACTATAGGTTTGAATCATGCATCAAATCCTACATTATAACTTTACTATGCTCAAGTTCTTTAAATGAAGAGGTAAATGCTTATATTTATAGGTTTAGAAACTAACCCCAACCCAAGGTGAGTTAGAGTGTAGTTAGATCTTGGAATGGGTTCAAACCTAACCTTAAAGATTTAATTAACCCCATTAGAGTTAAAAGGCATCAAAATCTCATGATTATAAATGAATAGGCATGTTGAGATATTTTGGGATTTTTGACAACTCAAAAAAAGGTAATTATGAATTCCTAGGATATTCTTGATTTTTGAATTTCCTTTTTTATAATATCATTAATTTCTCATGGATAATTCAACTAGGCACTTAATTAGGTTTATCATGTTAATTAATTTTTTTAGGCATTTTAACATTTTTGAAATATTTGATTTAATTGCATGTGTGCATTTTCCCTATTTAATAGGTCTATAAGCCAAATTGTATGTTATAAAGCCAATTTTGATATTTTTAGTTATTCTTAGGCTTAATTGGCCAAGTTATGTAAGATTCGATCTAAAGTCTAGTATGAAGCCATTGGTGGCTAGCTTTAGGTGTCTACACAACCAAGTAAGATCATATTGAAGAACATTAAACTAATGATGTAAACAATTTTTCCAAACATTAATAGCAAAGGGATAAGTGAAAAATAGATGTTTTAAAGACTCAACCTCACCACAAATGAAATAAAAAGGAAGGACCTCAGAGTGCTTAAAAATAACTTCACTAAAAGTAAGCCTATTATAAATAAGAAGCCAACAAAATAAAAATTTCTTAGGTTCTAAACAAGAATCCCACAACACATTAAACCTAAAGGACCAGCTTTGGAGAGGTTCAAAACCTATCAAATATGGTTATGTGTAAGGTAGGGAGGCTTGGGAAAATGAATCTTGTTCTAGAGATTTTTAGTGGAGAACTCATGCAAAAGAGGTCCATTGACCCACTTGATACTTTCCCAAAATTCATCTTTATTGTCCAATACTGAAATGGTATATAGTCCTTAAGAGCCTTAGAGATCTATATAAAATCATTTGTTGAGACAAGGGAATATGATATTTGAAACTGATGAGATCCTAGGAGGCCTAACCCTCAAATGAGAAGAGATATTTAAAGCTCTACAGACCTTTTTGGAACCATTACAAAGCAAATAAACCCCTAGTGAGAGCAAAGGGATGACCATTAAAGAGAAGTTCCATCATATAAATATGTACCCCTGAAAGTAGAACCCAAATAAGCTAAAACATGTTTTACAATGACTAAATGCTTGACCAAATCCCAAGCTTTCCAGAAGGAGATATGCCATATGTAACTTAGTTCATCCTATCCTTCCTTTAGGAAAATATCTCAAAATATTATGTCTAATGAGAACTTTCCAAGGTTCACTACCATCAAATGATTGAATAATCCACTTCATAGCTAGAGTGATGCCTTGAATTCTGAGGTCTTTTAGACTGAGCCCCCAATAAATGTAGGCCTAAACAAAACCTCCAAGCAACTGTATGCCTTTTATTTTTACCTTTACCATCAAACCATAGGAAGTCTCTTTAATAAATTCAATAAATTGATTTGGTACTTATTAAACATCTAATAAGAGGTATAGTAAATACTATAGGAGGGTAGGACCTTTTGGCAAACTTGGGTTCTTCCTGGGAGAGATAAAACATGAATTTTATATTTACCAGTCTTCTTATTAATTTTAACATACAAACAATCCCACATTTTCTTAAATTAATGGTTAAGAGTAAAGGGTAAACCCAAATATCTAACAATCTAATAAGGTCCTTTCCATTTTCAATCGAACTCAAAAATACCATTAGGATTTTCAATAAACCATCCCATCATAAAAGACTTATGCATGGACACCTTAGAACCTAAGGATTATAAATGTATATTTATCCTTAATTCTACTTGGATTAGGTTATCATGGGAAAGACTAAAAAAGAGGTAAGTGTCATTAGTAAAGAGAACATCAATAAGGACATAGTTGTTAGGGAGAGTGATACCCACAATTGGGAGGCTATATTACCAAAATGAAGTAGATAATGAAGGGCATCAACAGTAATGATAGAGAGGGAAGGAGTAAGAGGGTAACCATTTACAATAGACCTCTACAAGACTAGTACCTTATTAAGATCCCCATTAACCTCCACAACTATAGAGGCATCTTTAAAAAGAACATTAATCATTCTACAAAAGTAGTCCTAAAAACCAAAGGCCCACAAAATAGTCTCAATGAATGGCCACTCGATTTTATCATATTATTTTTAAATGTCCAAGATAATAATTGAAACATTATGTTGAGAGTCCCAATCCCAATACATCCCATCCCAACTAGAAATAATATTGTCCATAATATATCTGCCTATCATAAACCCAGTTTGAGTCTCTAAGATAATAGAAGGAAGCAATGAAAAGATTATGTTTTCCCTTATTTTTTCCAATATTTTATAAAAGACATTAATAATGGTAATTGGTCTCCAATTTTTAGTAAGGGACTCATCTCCTTCCCTAGGAATGATCTTGATTACACCTCTATTAATCTTTAGCCCTAAAAACCTAGTCTCAATGGCTTCTAAATAAACATTCAAACACTCAGACATAATCCAATATTTATTGGCTTTATATAACTCTACTAGGAATACATTAATACCAAGGGCCTTGTCATCTTTCAAATATTAAATGGTGTTTATAACTTCATCAATATAGATTATACTATCTAAGAAGGAATCCTGAATAGGGGAGAGTTTCCTAAGAATAATTTTGTCACACAACTCTCTACTCCTAACAATATGGTCATTTGCCATTAAAATAAAAGAGGGAAGAATAAAATTTAAATAAAGCCTTTTTAATCAAAGTAAGTTCATCTGAGACCACTCCCCCAAGGCTTATTATAGGTACTTTTTACCTTTGATGTTTGGATTTTAAGAACATAAAAAAGAACTTAGTGTCTTTATCTCCCAACTACATCCAATTTAATTTGGATTGAATCTGAGCACCCCTAGCTATATACATATGGTGTTGTCTAATATGATGTTTAAGGGATGAAAGTTACATTAGTAAATAAGGGTTCATATGATCTTTTTGAAGAGCACTCTCTACTTTAATAAGTTTTTCTTGAACCTCTCTAGAAAATTTACTCTTCCTCTTAGCTTTAAATGACCATAGGATCTAGAATTTTTTTGACATATCCATAGAACTATTCCATTTATTAATCTTATAATAAGGTCTATAGGTACATTTACCAAAATTATAGATAGATTCTATGCCATCCATACAAACCCCATATTTGAGATGGGAGACATTGAAATTATAAATGCCCTTCATATTTTCCTTATCACTAAAATTTTCATCCTTCAGGTAAACAAATATTTCAATAACAGAGTGATTAGAGATAGTACACAAAACCACCTTAACCAATTTAACATCATGATAGTGAGTAATATCAAAAGAATTTTAACATAGATAGAATTTATCCAATCTAGAATACATCCTTTTAGAGATGGTTTGATTATTACACCATGTGAACCAAATATCTTTAGTCAACTTTTTGCCTTTATTAAGGGGATACACAACCTTGTGAATTCTATTGAATTTGGACCAGAAGAAGAGTTATTTCCCTTTCCAATAATATGGGTCTCATACCTAATTATCCTCTCTTTCTTATATCATATTGAATTCACCCCCAAATATCTAAGTGATATATTTAAGGTTAGAGGCCAATTAGTTCTATAGACCCACTCTTTGATTATAGTCATTGGGGGCATAAATGTTGAAGATAACAAATGAATGAGTGTTTATTAAGAAGCTCACCAAAATAACATGATTATAGGTGGAGATGCCATGATTAACAATATAGTCCATAAAATTTGAATTAATCAAAATAGAGGCACCTCCTTTGCCTCTCTCATGATTAGTGGAGAAATGAATAGAGTTGGGCCAGATAAAATTGAGAGTTAAGGAGAGCATGAACATGATAGATTTGACTTCTTAGAAGAGAAAGAAATCTAAATTAAGTCTTGTGTTTTTTAACTATTTAAAAATGGGTTTATTATCAAGGATTTCCAAACCCCTAACATTCTAATTTATAATACACATAAAAATATATACTTTCTTTTCCACCATAGCGTACTTATTCCCCCCTTTACCATGATGGGTTGTATTAAAACACTTTGCAACTTGATTTTATTCATTCCTTTTTTTGCTAGAGACATCAACTGATTATTACATAATATATTTTGATATTATTTTAACTTCATTCACCATATGAGAGTCATTTGGGGCTAAGGTAGATGTTTGTGTTTTCATCCTCTTTCTTGACCCTTTATCTTTCTAGTTTTATCTAGAGCTTTGGTCACAATTGGTCATTGATTTAGTCTCCCTAGACTTATAGGATAGAAGAGAAGGGAGAGAATAATTTACTAGAGGGGTATCAAGATAAGGTATGTCCTTCATAAAATAATCTAGAAGGTAAGTGATGCTACGATCAGGGGATAGACCTTATTTTTTAGGGAAATCAATAGCTTTTTCATCAATTTGTCTAGTAGGGATAACATCAACCATGAACTCATAATGAGCCCCAGATCAAGGATGATCATAAGGAGTACCTAAATTATTGATCATATCAGGGATGTAATCCCTCCCTTAACAATCAACATATAAATAGGCTTCAATCCATAGTCATTATTCAACCTAAACCATCCAATACCTTTTGGGCTAAGACAATACAATTTTGTGAATCTTTCATGCAATTTTCACACACACCTATAGCAAGGGATTATCTCTATTTCAAAGGTTCACTATTAAAGAGAGGATTATTTTCAAGATTCAACTTCTCAAACTTAAGAGGGTTGGGATAAACAAATCTCTCACTAATGTCAAGGTTAAGGATAGGCTTTGAGGCCTTTGCCTGATTTTTAACAAGAAGAGGGAAATATTTCCTTAAGTGATCATCTATTTTAAAAAATAAACAAGCATTGAGACCTCTTAGACCTTTTATAGGGTATAAAAAAATACATCCATGAAGATTAAATTTAGGGTTTTAGGAAATAAATCTAATAGAGTTAGGGTAATTAAAAACCCTGGAATTAATGTGGGCCAAAGAGCATCTAGTATCTTTAATCTTGAGAACATGTCCAAGGGATTTGAGAACCTAAGTAAAAAAAATTCCATGGTTACATAGGAACATTTATAATATCAACCCATCTGGTGGAAATCTTAAATACAAGGTCATTATAATCTAGACATAGGTCCTATGAAATATCTTTAAAAAGAGACTGACCAACATTCCATAACAACTTATTGATAACTCTTATTTGCATATTTGAATTTTTTAAAGTAACCAAAAAGACACCCTTTTGTAAAATTATACATAAGATCACATATATCCCCATTTTATTCCCCCAAATAGAGTTTAACCAATTATAAAAAAAATCCAGGAAGGAAGCAAGTTTTTATTAAGATAAATAAATAAGATACCAACATTTTTCAATTTAGCTTCTTCATTCAACAAATCACTTTCCATAGAGAGATTAGGGTTAAGTAAGAGAATTTTGGAAGAGTTGAAGAACTTACCAATTTCTCTCACACTTCCCTTTCCCACTCCATCCTTAACTAATTTGAATTGGCCAACCACAAACTCAACTCTTTCAAAGTGCTTAGCAACCTCTTCCTGACATAAGATGTTAGAGAATGATTTCTTAGTTTCCTCAACAAAAACTTTTCCTATTTTTGAACAATCTTAACATCCACTTTTTTCCAATGCAAATCTGTATCACTATTCTATCCATTATTATATTCTTCATCTTTACTGCAAGCACGATTGAGGCTACCTTATCTACCATCAACCATAAATTGAACAATAAATTAGGCCACTTTATTTTCCCAAAGGGAAAGTGAATGAAGGGGGGAGGTAATAGGTGAAGGTATATGTCACAATATAAGGGCACTAAACACATCATAGACTCCTAAGTAGAATGAAAACCAAAATAAAAGAACATAACAAAATAAAAATAAACAAACATAACCAAACTCAACAATCAAGTCCCAAAAAAAACATGAGAAGAGTATCATAACTCAAACTACCTCCTAACTAGCTTGTAATAAATATGTAAGAATAAGGAGATAAAGATAATCAATGAAGCCAAAGAAAGCTTAAATATCCTTTAATGGAGGATGACATTTTGACTCCCCATTGTAGAGCTCCAAACTTCCTTTTCTAACAAAAACACTTCAATTTTTTTTTCAATGATCCACAAGGTCTTAAACCTATCCATGTAGGCTCAATCATTAAAATGAGAAACATTAAGTTTCTACAATTCTTTCCACTCCTTTTAATTTTAAACAAAGATTAAATATCATTAAAAAATAATCTCAATTTGGTTGAGATCTGAGAGTATATATCAAAAATTTGTGATAAGATTACCTTTGTCCATTAAAGGAAGAAAGAAGTGATCTCTATTAACTAAGAATCTATAAATTCTTGATTAAACTTTGTTTATCTCAGTCTAGTTATTGCATCAAGTGTACCAAATAATCTTAGTATCTTTCTTACCTCTATATATGGGATCAACCAATGTTACAACTCTCATCATCTTCTTCTAATTAAACTAAGTATTACCTTTATGGTCAAAAGGATGGCCATCCAATGTTTCTTCCTTATCTTCAACCATATTGAAGTGCCCCACAATGATCCTTGAGATATCCTTAAAAACACTAGGAATCTACTTCCAAAGGTCAACTCTTTCTTTGAAGTCATTAGGGAAAGGGAGGAAATTTTGAAATCATTTTCACCAAATTTAATGGTTTCCCATATTTTCCTATAATAGGGGAAGCATCCAAAATCCACAACCATTTTGAGCCCAATTTTTGCTAGTCATAATGGCATCTCCCCATCTACACATCATTTTTGGTGAAAACTTTTGAGTCACTAGGTTAGGTAAAAGAAAGGGAAAAAATTAGTCTAAAACCAATAGAAACAACCTATTGTAAAAGTTGGAAATCCAATCCCTCCCTATCTCTATAAAACCTTATAACAATAACTTTTCTATCTTGGGCCTCTAAACCCCTAGAAATAAATCTGACCATCTTCATAAATTAATGATATGGGGAACCATAAGTCTTATTCCCTTCTACTTTCTTATATAATAGTTTAAATGAAGTTGGGACTTTATCATACTAACATTTATTTGTATCATTGTCTACCACCACACTCTTATCAACCTTTCTCTTTCTCAAATCCTCATTAATAATTATACATTTGAGCTAATGGCATCAAAATCCCCCTTTTAGTATTTTGAAACCTTGATTAGGCTTAGAACCAAGAGGGTGGAAATGCCTTTTGTAATGACATGGGCCTCGAATTTCCATTCACTTTGGGAAGACAAGGGGACATATGAAGAAAAAGGTTCAATCCCACTATATTTTGGCTTGAGACTAAGGGTCAATTTATCACATTATTTGATATCAATTTATATAAAGTCAATGGTCTTATCTTAACTTCCAAATATTATTTAGTGATAATGTATTTATTTTTAAAATTATTCATAACAATAACTTCACACTCACTAGACACCCTACATATTTTCTAAAGATATATATCCATATCCACCTGAGAAGGGGGGAAAACTATAGTGGTACAAAAATGGGTAGTGTTTAAAAATTGAGAATAAACCTCTAAATTACTTACTAGATCAATGACCTTAGCTATAGCTTCTAGATATTATTTATTAGGAATGTCTTTAGTTCTAACATTATTCATAAGAATAATTGCATACTTGTCAGACACCCTACATCTTTTGAAGAAAATATGTTCATGTCCATGTAAGAAGGGAAAGAAACTATAGTAGTAAAAAAAATAGGTAGGGTTTAAGAATTGATCAAAAACCTCTAGAACATTTATAAAATTCATAATTACTTCTATGGTGAACTTAAGAACCCTATGGAGACCATGACAGAAACATAAACTTTAGAGGGCACAAAGGGAGAAACCACATCTTGAGAAACTAAGGGGACTTCTTGAAAATTAGATTTTTTGAGAGGGAAAATCTATGTGACTGTAGAAATCTAGAGCTTATACAAAAAAAGGACTTTATTCTTTAAGGTGGACATCATTCTTAACAAAAATAAAAGTATTGATCCCCCAAATGTAGAAATAATGCACATATTTTTCATGTTTTTAATATTTAAATTAATGTTTTTAGGGAGATAACTAGAAGCTTATGTAGAGATAAACACCCAAGCATTCTTGTGATAAAGGGAAAACCTATAATATTTAATGTATACAACATCATTAAGTAATTTTAGAAGCATGGGAAGAAGGTGAAAAATTTAGAGAGGAAAATTAAGTAATTCCACCCAATTATGCATCATTTTTATGGTGAGGATATCTCATTCCATTTTAGGAACCCAAGGAAGGGGCTTGAAAATAAACCTACCAATATTCCAAAAGATCCTAGAAATTTCTCTCTTCTACCTAATTTAATTTTCAAACAAGATGAGAACAATACCATGTTGAACCATATGGCATGAATTTAAATACATACCTACTTTAATAAACTAATACAAATCAAACAAATCAAAAAAAAAATTACTAGAAGGCAAATCATTCCTATTTAGGTAGACAATAAAAATCCCCACATTTTAAATCTTGTATTATTTCTTTCTCAACACATCTATCATATCTTTGTTTGGGGCTAGGGTTAGAGAGAAGGAACTAGTAAAAGGATTAAATTTAAATATAACTTCCTCTTCTCTTTTATTTCTTGGTTTTGTCTCATATCCATGGTTGTAGGATAAAGAGTGAGTAACTATTGGAATATCAACAGTGTAATCCTCTCGCACCACATATCTAAACAATTTCCTCTTTTTCCTTCTGTTATAGCTAACCTCAATGATAATATCATAAACATGAGAAGTTCCATTATTAAATTCACATATAATATCCACTACTTTAGTTACTAAATTGACATCTCTCTTGTGTGATAATTTAAAGGAATATAACATAAAGTCTAGTTAAGTCACAACCCCTCTCCCAAAAGATCAATATGGCCAAATAAAAAGTGGGATAATAAAACAAAAGGAAACACAATAACATGCATTAAAAATAAATGACATTCAAAAAAAACAAGAGGAAACATAAGGACCAAGAAAATATGCAAAGGGGGACCACATAATACCAAAGTCTACTCAAATAAATCTTGAATTTGTTCTTATGGAAGATGTCTTTTCATTTCCCTAGGTACAAATATTCAAGCCTCTATTCCTAATAAAATATTCACTTTGGATGGATAATATCATTTATGTTGATGATATCAAGTGTGTCTTTGAATACTTAAAAATTATAGACACCTAAAACTAGCCACCGATAACCTCCAACCAGGCTTTTGACCAATTTCTACCCAAAATGCACAATTTGGCCTAAAAACACTAAAACATGATAAATGATGTGAAATGACATATTCAAGTTCCAATTTTGGATAGGGTATCCCTAAATGTGGCAATGCAACTTATGGGCCAACTGACTTTGATTAGATCATTTTGAGTCAAAATGCCAATTTTGCACTTGGGTGCTCTAGATTGCTCTTTCGTATCAAATATTCTACACAAGACATGTGCCCTTGTTATTTTTTTTTTGAAAAAATCATAAATGGGAATATGGTTCCAATGCATCTTAAATCATCTTCTAATTCTAATCCAGTCAAATTTTGGACCAATAATAAGGCATTCTGATCAATTTGGGTGATTTGTGCACAAAGTACTTAATCATGCTTAAGAGCTAATTAACCCAAATCAAAGCATAATAAAAAATTCCATGAAAACTTGTTAAATACTCATTTTTGTAAATTAATATTGAATATATGCATCATCAAGTGACCTCATTTCTTGGGAAGACATCCCTAGGCCATAAATACCATAAATATCAAGATTCATGCCTCCCATGCCTCATCAATGCCTTCCATGATGCCCTCCATGCCTCTTAATTGCCCATTATTACAATGTCATGATGAGGATAATTACAAAATTAATTCCAAAAATTTATTTAATCCTCAACCACACATCTCAATCTTGAGATGGATGGTTGAGGTTGATTCTGATCAAATCTAAAAATCTATAAATAGGAGGCCTCACAACATCATTTCTAAGATTTTTTTGATGCAAATTTATAATGTCAAATTGGTTACAAAATCCTAAAGAAACTAGTGTTACAATTCCAAATTGATTTCAATCCAAGCCAAGCCAAAGCCAAAGGTGCCAAGGAGATATGGAGGTAGCCAAACTTCCATTACCAAGGACTTCATGAGCACAAGTTAAGCAAGCCACCACTACAAAGGAATTTAGAGCATCCAAGGAAGGTGAAGGAATTATTATGTTTTCATTCCTTTATTTTTAATTGTGTTTATCATTTTATTTTGTTAACTAAGCTCTCCCTAGTGTCTAGGCCTAGAGATGTTATGTTATTAGTGTGTTTATTTCATTTTGTAACTAACACCATATTAACCATCCTTTCTTGATTCAAATTCTTAGATCACACTAAGGCATGCCCAGTGGGACTAGATGAATCCTAAATATGAATGAGAACATTTTTCAACTCTAAATATTTATTTGAGCCTTTAAAACTCTTACAAATTAATTTTCTAAACTTATTTTTCCATTTTTATTTGCCACAATTTTACACAGTAATCGATGTCGACAAGTAATACCAACATTGGTTACCTATCTTAACCGATGTCAGTTAGAAAAATTGACGTTGATTAAATATTGGTTAGCCAGAGTAACCGATGTTGGTGGTAATAACTGATATCATTCACTATGTTTTTCCAAAAACATAGACCCAAGAGTTACTTTTTCAAAGTTCATTAGTCCAAGCTAAAAAGAGCTTCAAAGCTAAATGGCATGATAACAATTTTGCTATAAGAACAAGCTTGATATTTGTTCAAAGCATGTTTAAATCACCTTTGCATGCCAAAAAATCAATGAGGAACCTTGTTTTGGGTGTTTAACAAAGAATTTAGATGTTTTTGGTGAATGTTTTCAAAGTTTGAAACTAAGACAAAGGGGTCAAATGAACACCACCAAATCTTTCATTTTGGATTTAAAATTGAACACACGTGTCAATTTTTATTTGTAATAGTTGTTTAGTTAGATTTTATTTGGCAAAAAGATGAATGTTACATGTATGATCTTCCATTTGTCCCCTATAAGGAGCCCTTGGAATCAAAAGTGCCATTCCTATTGCAAGTAGCCTTTGTCCAAGGCTTAGAAAGAAAGTCATCTAAAGCACTCCCCAAAAAATTGTTAAAGTTTGGGTGATCTTGAAAATGACCCTAAAGTCTTTCTACTTTTATGCTTTATTTATTTATACATCTTGGCTTATGAGGCGGACTTCATCACCTCCCGTAAGTTATTTAGGGAAGTTTTGACCTAGGGTTTCATCTCTTGGCATTGACTTCATTTGGCTCCTTTGGATTTGCACACGGGACGTAGTGGCACTTTGGACATCATACTACACTGAGCAAATAATAGGATTTAGTGGTTGAAAAAAAGAATAGACATTTTTATAAAAATCCAAGTGATACAAACTTAAAATCTATGCTTTTCCTTTGCATTGTTTGGCGTGAAAGTCATTGTGCAATTGATTCCCCTAGATCATTCAAAAACTTGTTAGATCTTAGACAAACCCCCACTTACCATGGAAGTATTATTGGTGCAAGGTGCACCTCAAGGTCCATGTCATAGTATTATCATTTGAGAGAATGGGGGGTTGTAAAAACCCTACTATATAATGCACATTTACTTTTGGATGAACACTTAAAAATCCTCTCAAATGACGTATATTGATGGATTCCAACAATACAAAGCAACCTTGTTAGTTTAAGATCTAAGGGAAATTAATTAGTTGGTCTTGTCCTAATTTAAAGTCTTATTTGGAGTCAAAACCTGGTGTAAACAAACAATCCAAACCAAACACATAGTCCAAATTTTCCTTTGAACAAAGAGGCGTTATGCTATCCACATGAGATCATAAATTTGCCTTGTTCAAAATATCATCAAAAGCTTGAGAGTCACATCATCCACTTTGGCACAGTTATGCTGCCCAATTGAGTCTATACCTTTACCAAAGTTGTTTAAGTCCTTCACTTATAATCTAAATTTGGAATTACACCTTTACAAGTTTATAAGGTATGTGTTAAGTGGGTTTACCATTTGTACTAAACTTGAGGGAACTTGGATTGAATTTCCAATTTGGGTTGAAGGCCATTTAAGACTCATGATCATTGTCATCACTTGATAGACTTAAGCCATTTTGTGCTAAACACTTGCACTTTAAGTATATGCACCACAACATTTTGAGTTTAAAAATGTAGTGTTATGCTATCAAAATTGTAGGAAAGCATTTTTTCCTTAGAGAGATTTTGAAACAAACCTTTTTATCATACCCTTTTGGGTAGTATAGCATTATTACATTACCTAAAATATTTCAAATATTGTTTCATAGACCTTCTTGCATAGGGTTCAAATTTGTTCCTACATTTTCAGACTAATCTAAGTATACTTTTTGTGATCCATTTTCTAAAGCACAGTTATACTAATCACCTTTATCTAGCTTGTTTTTCAAAAGAACCAAGTTTTATACCATTTTTTGTGAGAAAATAAACTATTTCTAAAGTGCCTTTTGTTTCATACCTTATACTTAGTTCATCAAGTTCATGTCCAAGAATCAAATGCCTAGTGTTTATTATAAGTGTTTCAAATATATTAGATTAAAAGTTTCATATATTTCAAAGTCTATATTTTGACATTGTTTGGCCAAAAGTCCTAGCGCATGCCTTGTTTGAGCCTAGCTTTTGGCATTGTGTTTGGCCAAAAGACCTAGTAACTTTTAAATTCCTAGATTAGACTGATTTGAAACACTTCAACCTTAAAATTTAGCATTTTTATTTTTGAGACCATTTACTTGCTTACCTTTGTGTGAATAGTGAAATGTTAGATACTTTATGCTAGCTTATTTCCTAAAAAATCTTTGCATAAACCTTTTGATCCTTCTGACAAATCTAGACCAAGTTGGAACATTGTCTATTTTAGATATTGTCCTTTTTAGATTTTTTAGAACTCTTTAACCTTTTATCACAAAGTATTGACTATGGATCCCAACATGCATTCCTACACTCGTAGTGGACTCATGTACAATCCAGGGATTAGTAATGTGGTTGCATAAGAAGAAATGGTGCAAGACCCCTATGTAGATAATATTACTTATGAGATGGATTCTTATCCCTCTTATAATACTCAATCAGGAGCACAAATCCAAGATCCATTAGCCAACTATCTGGTTAACACACCACCTTATTTAGAACAAGACCAAGAGCAAACCATGCAATACCTAGCTACAATACCTATAGTGGATGAGCCAGTACTTCAATAGTCATATTCTACTAATACGACTTCCACGTATGATCCATTTTTGTTTGATCAACATTTGTTAGAGAACAAAGATGAGATTTTGGTTAGATCCATAGAGGTAGGGGCCAAGTTTCCAGTAGACTTCCCCCATGAAAATTTACCAAGTCTAGTAAGAGTGCCCCATAATATCATTTACGATCAACATGCTTCTTATAGAAATAATATGGCTCTAGTCCAAATAACATACCAAGATCCTAATATATCTGATCAAGGTAAAAACATCATAGAAGATCACTTTAAGCAAATACAGATAGCATATCAAACATACCTAAATCTATCACGTGATTTCAATCATATGAACATGGTAAGTAAGCCTCTCATTGACTTAGTTCCTTTAATAGGAGTGTTGACAGAGTTAACTACATAAGAGAATCTAAATTTTGACCCATTCGTACAAACTATTTCAATAGATAACTTGATGCATATGCCCATTATTGAAGAAGTGTCTTTGGCCTCTACACTAAATAGTGAGCCAAACGTAGTAGATAATGTGCAAACAACATCTAGTCTTGATCAAATTGGTACTAATGTGTAAACAACTAGCCAACAACATGTACCTATAGTTAATCTTATGAATAGGTCATCATACTGGGGAGTGAGAGTTTCTACACCCCAACCTCAACTGAATGCTTCCTCAAATGTACAGCCTATGGGATTAGGTAATTAGGCAACAACCAATATCATGCCTTAATGACAAAATGTGATGAATCCTACTCCTCCTCAACAAGTAACGAGTAATATTCCACAATAATAGACACAATATATTGTATCAATGCAATATAAGATAAATACATTACTACCTCAATTAGGGGCAACTAATGTTCCACCTCACCAGGTAATGATGAACACACCTCTTCAATCATAGATTAACATGTTGATCCAAAACCAAGTAATGACTAGTCAATAAATGAAAATTGTGGTCAATGATAGATGCCAAATTTACAACCTGCTTTCACTTCTTCATAGGGATTCATGCAATAAGGAGGTGCCCATATTTATTAGGTACCTATTAGACCATTATTGGTTTAAAATGTGCCACAAATCTAGAGACATGGTCTTGGTCCACAAGTTCCCACTCAACATCAAGGTTTGATTACTCGATAGCATGTCCCTTTTCAACCACAATAGGCAAAATATAGTTATATCCCTCTATCCCAACCACAAAATCCTCCAAATCAAACTTTTATCACCAACCCAAACCAAGATATCACACAACCAAATGTGAAATTTCATGTACATCCTAATATATGTATGTGTATTCTTGGTCCATTCCCCAACCCAACCAATATATCCCAATAGGTATCTCCAATGTACCCTAGTAAAAGTGTCCCACTTGTGACCTCTCAACCATCTATCCAAACCCAAATTTTCCCTCAAACCAATATTCCATCTACTTTTCTATCCCAAGAATTGCAACAGATGAAGGATGCAATTACTATCATTCAAACTGGTAAACAAACTAAAAAGTTTAAACTGGATGATGTATGTTCCTATCCATTCAACATGGAGTATTTATAGATACCATTTCTTCTAGGATATGAACCACTAAAATTTGATAAATACAAAGGGAAAGGTGACCCTAAGGCTCATTTTATCAAATTATTTGTCGTATGTCAACCAGTGGCATATAGCGACATATACCTTTTGCTATTGTTTCTAAGAAGCTTGGCTGGACAAGCTTTGGAGTGGTTTTCAAAGTTGCCCAAAAATTCAGTAACAAATTTTGATGATCTTTTTGATAAGTTTGTGCAACACTTTTCCTATAATCTCAAGCATGAGATTTCATTAGTGGACCTGAGGCAAGAAAATAAAAATGTTGGGGAGAGTTTTTCAAGTTATTTACAATTATGGAGAACCCTTAAAAGATGTTTCACCCATAGTTTACCAAATAAACAATTAGCCACTATTTTTACCAAAAATTTGCATAGTGAGATAACCTATCATCTAAAACTACAATGTGCACATATGTTTAAGGAGATTATTGATAAAGGTTTATTGATCTAATGGGTGCTCATCAATAAAAGAGTCATCAAACTTAATTCTAAAAATCAAGGAAATGGCCAAAAGTAACATCCTATTCAAGTGCAAGCATCATAACCGACATAGGCCAATAACCAAAAAAGACTGAAGAAATTCAACTAAAATAGAAATGCTATGGGAAATTGAGTAACCAAATCCCATCATGTTCAAATTGTAAAAACATCATCTGCACCACCTTTTCATCTTAATCCTACCCAGAAACCTCTCCAACCAATACCGCAAGCATAATAACCAAAACCTACACAATAAATATAGTAGCCATTACCATTGCAAACCCCTCTTCCCAGAAGAATTGTGCCTACATGTCATGTCTTTAGTGACCTAGGAGAACCTATTAAGTCTATATTTTATAAGCTTACTACCACTAATCTAATTAGTTAGCCTATACTAAAGAATTATCAACAAAGCATTCCTTATCTTGATTAGTACCATGAAAATGAATTCTATGACTATCATTGGGTCAACAAGCATAATCTATGAAGATGTGTCCAAACCAAGAATTTAATTGAGAATATGCTAGAGAATGGAGAGATAAAATTGGATAATGGTGCTTCCACTTTGAATCAAACTCTTGGGATCTATCAAAACCCCTTCCCTTGACATAACAATAAACAATAGTAGAACAATCAACAACAACAATGACCAATGCAACAACAAAATCAATAGTTTCAAAATCAAAGGCTGAACCAGTAGAACCAATAAAATCAATAGTATAACCCATAATGATATAATAATGGACAAAATCAATGTTAGAATGGTAACCACCAATAAACCTACCATGTAGTTTCACATGACTACAACAGAGTTGTAGTTCATATTGTAGGGGGTAGCATTAATACCATCTCCATTAATCCTAGACCAAGTACTAATTAGCCTAGACCATTGCTAAACAACATTATTCAAAAAAATCACATGGATAATCCTTCTTTGACCTAGGAGTGCATACAGGTAAACCAACAAACTAGGACTTCCTCTTTTAGATCTTATAATGATAACATGTTCTTGCCAAATGACCACATACAAGTGCACCAGCAATTAAGACTTGTCCTATCTGGTCCCACACCATTCCCAACATCGGTTAGCAAAAATGGTCCATCATTTAATCTTGATTATGAAATTATAACTCAGAGGTCAAAGATTACTATCCTAGGCCCATAACCATCTGCCACTTTGCCTATCATCCAACCAACCATTCAACCTTGGAATAAACCATTCACTACTGACCAAGACAAGAAGTTTTATATTTTGAAACAATTACAGAAGACACCAGCACAAATTTATATTTTAGATTTGCTACGAATGTCAATAATCCATAAGAACATCTTGAATGAGTTTTTGACCCAATCCACTATTGCTAGTGACATATCCCCTGATAACTTTCAAGCTTTGGTTGGACACCTAGCTCCAGTCCAACAAGTCACAGTCAACCAAAGTGATATGTCTTCTCTTGGCCCATTCCATAATAACCCATTATACATATAAGTTTGTATCAGATGGGATAAAGTGAAACGTGTCCTTATAGACAATAGATCTATCCTCAACATAGTGTCTCTAAAGCTCATCAAGATTCTTGGGTACATAATGATATATATCTAGCCAAAAAAAAAACTATCAAAGCCTATGATAATTAAGAAAGAGAATCATAAGGCACCATCAGTTTATTAGTTATCATTAGGCCTTTGACCCATGATACACTTTACCATGTGCTTGATCTTTATTTATCATACAATATGCTTTTAGGCAGGCCTTAATTACATGAAAGTCATGTAGTCCTATCAACGCTACACCAATGTATCAAGTTTTCCCACTCAGGGATGGAAGTGAATATTCCAAGATATTTACACCCATATGAGCATTGCAAGCATCTTGAGGCTAAATTTCAAAGCTATAATTATCAGTATGGTATGAATCCCATTTCCAAGTAGGATAAAGGAAAAGCTATACTTATTTATCCTTAATTGAATAATTTCATAGATCCTAATACCTTGTATTCCCTTGCCCACATTCAACCTCCTGAAGCTTCTAATCATTTCACCATTTTAGATAATGGATCGGGAGAGTATGTGACCCATGATACATTTCATATTGCCAATCTTCCTCAGAATCCAAAAACCTTTGGGAGACCTAAATTCACCCCAATATGCATTGGCAATAGAAGAACAAAGATAAGGGACCTGTCGCATTCATACTAGCATCTGGCCTAGAACTTGACCTTCTTAAAAGAGATGAATCATGGTTATACAATGAAAACCATGCTGATTATTATAAAAATGCAAATTATCCTATTCCCAATAGGATCATAAAGCATCACAAATATGAAGGAAGAGGCCTTAGACTAAATCATCAAGGAACCATTGAGCCAATTTCCATGACTAAGTATGAAAGACCTTATGGAGTTGGATTTAAACTACCTAGGGGTGACCCCACATATCTTAGTCAAACTCCATCACTAAAAACTAGTGATGATGATGCCAATAGTGAAGTAAAGTTTGATCATAGCCTCACCTTTGATGACCTATCTTAAACTGACCTATTTGATAATAATACCATCTATACCCTTACCCTAGCCATTCATCACAACCCATTGCCATTATACTATCCCCAAATAATAGATTGGGACCAACAAGAATCTAGTATACTAATTGATGAGTTCCAAAATGATGAGACATTATGTGATTTCTTAGGTCTTAGAGACAATGCTCCATTGGGAGATCAAAAATTAGGGTTCTTAATCACATTGGATCCTGTAGCCTATTTTGGAGAGCGAGTGAACACCCTTATCCAAAAATAAATAAGTAAAACATTGAGGTCCCAAAGTGAAAACCTCTTTGAGGTGCCTTTTAACTAAGGAAAAAGTAAAGATAGAGGCCAGTCTAGTGGTGAAAACCTATCTCAGGTGCTATTAGATGGGGGTGTTCATTCTTCTTTGAATTTATATTAGGAGACCACTAATGATGAACTTGCTTGTGGATCCAAGTTCAGCTTTGAGCAAAAAGTATTTGATCAAATTCTCCAAGAATTTTAAAATGTTTTCATTACATAGATAGATCTCCCATTAAGGAACTCATATTCATCATGCCTAGGAGAAGTTGAAGAACAAGTCGTAATAGAGAACCCTAAGATAATTTAATAATTTAAGTCATTGCCTACTATCCTAGAAGATGGTTTGACCCTTCTAGTCGAAGCTAGAATAAAGGTAAATATCAAGACTCTATTAGACCTAAAATGGATAAAATTAGGCACATCCCTCACTGAGGAGGAACATGATGTCTTTATATCATTGTTGGGAGAGTTTGTGGATATTTTTGCATGGGCCTATTCTAACATGTTAGGGTTAGTTCTTTCCTTGGTTCTACACCACCTTGTGGTTAATCCTGACACCAAACTGGTAAAACAAAATTTATGTAAGATGCATCCTCACATTGCTATATTGGTAAAGAAAGAGTTGGAAAAGATCTTAGAAGTAGGATGTATCTAGTCCATTGACTACTCTAAATGGATCTTTAATGTTGTACCTATTAGTAAAAAGCTTGAAGGGATAAAAATTTGTACTAATTTTTGAGACATCATCAAAGCTTGTCCTAAAGATTATTTTCCCTTGCCTAATATCAACATGATCATTGACTCCATTGTTGGTTATGAAATGCTTTCACTCATGAATGGCTTTTTACAATATAACCAGATTAGAATAACACCAGAGGACCAACATAAAATAATGTTCACCACTCCATGGGGAACATTTTGTTATAAAGTAATGACATTTGGCCTTAAGAATGTTGGAGATACATATCAAAGGGCCATGACTATCATAATCCATGATATGATGCATGATATTATTGAAGACTATGTCGATGACATATTAGGAAAATCCAAAACCAAGGTTGACCATCTAGCAGTGTTGTGTAAGATATTTAAAAGACTATGAGAGTAAAAAGTCAGACTAAATCCAAAGAAATATGTGTTTGGTGTAACTTCAAGAAAATTACTTGGCTTCATCGTGTCTCGTAGAGGTATTGAATTCGATCTAGCTGAAGTCTATGCTATAACCAAGATGCCACCATCAACTAATTTAAATCAACTCTATAATTTTTAGGGTAAGATCCAATCAATTCAATGCTTCATCTCTCAATTAGTAGGTAAGTGTCATATATTTACACACCTTTTAAAGAAATGAGTTGCATTTCATTGGGGTGATCACTACTAAATAACTTTTCAATAACTCAAAGATCATCTTATCAATCTGTCTATTTTATTACCTCCTATGCTAAGAAATACATTATTGTTATCCTTATTAGCTACCAGCCATGCTTTGGAGGAACTCTTGGCTCAACATGATGACAATGGAAAATAACATGTTGTATACTACCTAAGTCATACCCTAGTTACAAATAAACATAACTATGCATCTATTGAAAAAGCTTGTCTAGCCATGGTTTTCATAGCTCAAAAACTGCATCATTACATATTGAATAATAAAACCATGGTCATTTCAAAAGTAGATCCACTCAAGTATCTACTATCTAAAATAGCTTTGAAAGGAGTAATAACTAAATGGATCATACTTCTCAGTGAGTTTGACATAGAGTATGTCAGTCAAAAGGAAATCAAAGGATAAGTTCTTGTAGATCAACTTGTTGAAGCACCTCTCATAGACACACATCCACTCACGTTTCAATTTCTTGATGAATTCATCATGACCATCATTGACACACCCATTAAGGAGTAGCCCTAGAATCTATATTTTGATGGTTCATTTACTGCACATAGATCAGGGGTAAGCCTATTGTTTATTACACCACAGGGGGATATAATCCCTAAATCATTTAGAATTATCTTTCCTTGTACAAACAACATAGTTGAGCATGAAACACTTATTGCAGAACTTTGACAAGTAGTGCATTGGAATATATCTCATCTCCACATTTATGATGATTGTTAGTTAATCATTAGTCAAGTCATAAATCATTTTCAGACTAAAGATGATAAGCTGGTTCCATATAAAGCCATGGTTGACACTCTTAAGCAACAAATTGCCAATATTCAATTTGAGCACATACCAAGGGTTAGTAACAAAACTACATATGCCATGGCTACTATTGGCTCTCTAATTAGACAAATAGATAAAACTAGAGAGTCTCAATTCCTCATCAAGAGTTTGTCAACACCAACTCATGAACCTTCAACCATTTCCATGTTTTGTGATATTTTTGGTCCTAATTCTATCTAATACTCAAACCTTTAAAACTACCTTCATGACCAAGTTCTACCACCTAATCTCTTTTGAAAATAAACCAAAGCCTTCATTCATCATTCTTCTTGTTATACTCTACTTGGATCCACCATTTACCATCATATTTTTTATGGAACTCTGATTTGTTGTTTAACTTTGATAGAGTCTACATTAGCGTTAAGAGAAGTTCATAAAGGAGTATGTGGAGCCCATTCTAGCAAGGCAGTCCTATACAAAAATTTCTTGTGTACTAGTTATTATTGGCCCACTATGGATGTGGATGCTACTACATATGTAAATAAGTGTGTCAAATGTCAATGGCATGCTAATCTAATTCATGCCCTAGCAAAAACTTTGAAATTGATGTTGACATCATGACCATTTTCTACATGAGGACTTGACCTCATTGGGAAGATTAACCCCACTTCATCTAATGGCCATAAACATATCCTTACTACCACTAAATATTTCACTAAGTGGATTGAAGCTATACCCCTTACGTGATTGGAAAGCAAATTTCCAAATTCATTTTCAATCACCTCATCTGCCACTATGGTATTCCCTCTAACATTATATTTGATAATGGAAGATCATTCAAGATCAAAGATGTAGACTAGATATGCACTAAATACAACATCACACAATATTTTTTATAGCATATTACCCTTAAGGTAATGTCCAATCTAAAGCATCCAACAAAACCATTATCAACATTCTCAAAAAGATTGTCAATGATGTCAGTCATGATTGGCACCTCTAGATATTCCCTACCCTTTGGGCATACCATACCAATCATCATACCCCCATAGGAGCCACTCTATACTCCCTTGTTTATGGTATCGAAGCCATCCTTCCCATTGAGGTTGAGTTAACTTCACTATGCATCTCTTTCAAGCATGGCATGGATGATAATGACTATTGAGTAGCTCACCTGCAAGAGTTAGACCTACTTAATGATAAATGCACAACCATGCTCAATAGTCTTCAAGCATATCAAAATCAACTTAAAGGCCAATATAATTAGCATGTTAAGTATAGAACATTTAAGCTTGGTGATCTTGTTCTTAAATAAAACCAAAAAAATACCAAGGCTGATAAGAAGCATAAAAGGAAATTCAAACCAAATTGGATAAGGACTTTCATCATCACTATAGATTATGGATCAGGAGCATACATGCTTGCTACACCAGATGGAGAGGAACTTTTAGAGCTGATGAATATTATTCATCTCAAGTGGTACTAGGCTTGAGTGCTAAGGTGTATTATCTGTAAGGACTATTTTAGTTATGTCATTTTGTCACTATTCTTCTTTATACAAATACCATCTTTATCTGCCTCTTCATCATATCCACTTTCCACTTCCATCCTCCCAACCCAGTGTGTCCTAAAGCCTATCCCATTTAACCTTGGTTTTTGCCATTCATTACATAGTTTCAGCATCAAGGTATTTAATTAGTTAATTAGTTCATTTAAATATTTTAGATAGGGAATGTATTTTGGGATAGTGTGACAAAAGTTTTAGTAGTTGCATCATTTATTAGTCATTTCTTATCACTAGTCTTGCAACTAATTATAACCACCTTTGGGAAAATTAGTACCATTGATCTATGCCATTGTCCTGGTTATAACCACCTCTGGTCAAATTAGGGGCAACATTAAGCCTTGACGTACCAACTTTCCACTTCTTATGCCACATTGTGCCTTTTTACCAACTGTACTTATTTTATTTGAATTGACTGCTACACTAATAAAATTCCTTCACTGTAAGGGTAGAACTACAGTGACTTGAGGTCCTACTTTGGGACTATGTAGGTAGAAATCAATACTTGTTAAGGTCAGCTTAGCCACACTTTTCCCCACACTCTCATCATTTTGTGAGTAACCTAAGCCACACTCTCACCATTTTTTGAGCAACCTAAGCCATGCTCTCACTATTTTTCAAGCAACATACGTTTGAATAATCTCACCATTTTACAATCTTGAACCATTTTAGTGTCTCATTGAGATACTTCAAAAAATTCCAAAAACATTTAAAAATCATTAGAAAAGAACAAAAATATTGACCACTTCTTTACCTTAAGGATTTTGGGAACCCTTACTAAGTTACAAGAAAATCACTTGTCATTTAATTTCCCCATTATTTTTAGCCTTTTTCTTTCATGCACTTTCCATTTTGAAAGACTATACCTATTATTATATCACATCTATTCTATTTTTTCCTTAGCTATCATATTCTTCATATTCCCTGGGAGAACTACATTTAGCCTAAAGTTTTTTATTCGATATTACATCCATGGAACTATGTAGGCAACATCCACTTGCCTAGTGTATATGGAGATAGCTCAACCACCCCCTTCCTTTTTCTTCTATTTTGTTTATTTGTTAAGTTATTGCCTATTTTTTAGGGTTAATGTTTGTAGGGTTTCTATTGCATTATTTGTTTGTTTGTTTGTTTATACTTATTTTGTTTATTTATTTGTCTGTTTATTTGCTTTTAGCACTGTTGCCTTGATTCAATTTGTCTATTCATTAGGTGATTCCTTGCCCACACTTATACTGGAATCCATCCATATTCATATGTTTACATTGTCATCATGATTTCTATCATTAGTGCATTATTTTCTATTGAGTATTGGATTATGGGAGTTAGTCCTTATGCATATTTTGGTCAAGTCTTCATGATATTATATCATGATGCCTACCAACACATAATACAACAAACTTAAGATTCAAGAAGTCTATTCATTAATGGAAACATCTCTTTGACATCGACATCTCGATTCCATCCTAATCATATCCCAAATAGATTAATTAAACATGAAAAAATTTCAACCTTTATTAGTTCGGACAAGAATCTCCCTACTAATAGGTTGTTCCAATTCATCATTACCCTCTATGTTAAGTTATCATAATCCTTGGCCAAGTTTATTATGTTTGCCATAATTTGGGTCCAATGAATATAACTGTCTATGGGAAAATCATTACATCCTATCCCACCTATATTTTTTAGTGATTATAATCAGCTTTCGGCAAATCATTGTGTTGTCACCACTTTACCTTTTTTGCCTGTACAGGGGCATGTTATTCTATTGTTTATCTATCCTAACTGGGGTAACTCCATCTTCTTAATGATTATAACTACCTTTGGGCAAATCATTATGTTATCATACTATGTTGCCACTATCGGGGTATAATGCTTATAACTGCCTTTGGGCAAACCATTATACACTATCCCACTTGTATTTTCAATGATTTTGACTACTTTTTCAATATCATTATGTTTTCATCCCATCATCTTTCCTTTCTTTGGTCCCCTCATTTCACTTCTTTCTTTTTGAGGGACCATTTATCGACCTGCTTATGCCAACCGTTCCCTCAAGGGGGTATCATACAATTAGTTTATCATCATTATAGTTATAGTCATATAGGACCTTTTCATTCTTTTAGAAAACATTGTTTTTATTATAGCTTTCAACACCTTCCCAAATAAGGGCAAATTGTAGACACCTAAAACTGGCCACCGATAACCTCCAACCAGGTTTTTGACCAATTTCTACCCAAAATGCACAATTTGGCCTAAAAACACTAAAATATGATAAATGATGTGAAAATGACATATTCAAGTGCCAATTTTGGCTAGGGTATCCCTAAATGGGGTGATGTAATTTATGGGCTAGCTAACTTTGATCAGATCATTTCGAGTCAAAATGCTAATTTTGCACCTAGGTGCTCTAAATTGCTCTTTCCTATCAAATCTTCTATGCAAGACATGTGCCCTTGTTATTTGTTATTGACAACATCTTAAATAGTAATATGGTTCCAACACATCTAACATCACCTTCTAATTCTAATCTATTTAAATTTTGGACTAATAACAAGGCATTCTGATCAATAAGTGCTTAATCATGCTTAAGAGATAATTAACCCAAATTAAGGCATAATAAAAAATTCCATGAAAACTTGTTGAATACTTATTTTTAGAAATGAATATTTAATATCTACATAATCAAGTGACATAATTTCTTGGAAAGACATCCCGAGGCCATAAATGCCATAAATATCAAGATTCATGCTTCCCATGCCTCATCAATGCCTTCCATGATGACCTCCATGCCTTTTAATTTCCCCTTCTTCCAATGTCATGATGAGGATAATTACAAACTTAATTCCAAAAATTTAATTAGTCCTCAACCACACATATCAATATTGAGATGGACAGTTGGGGTTGATTCTGATCAAATCTAAAAATTTATAAATAGGAGGCCTCACAAAATCATTTCTAAGATTTTTTTGATGCAAAGTTATACTGCCAAATTGGTTCCAAAAGCTTAAATCAACTAGTGTTACCATGCCAAATTGATTTCAAGCTAAGCCAAGCCAAAGACAAAGGTGCCAAGGAGAGATGGAGGTAGCCAAACTTCCATTTCTAAGGACTTCATGAGCACAAGCCACCACTACAGAGGCATTTGGAGCATCTAGGGAAGGTGAAGGAATTATTATGTTTTTATTCCTTGATTTTTAGTTGTGTGTCATTTTCTTTTATTAACTAAGTTCTCCCTAGTTTCTAAGCTTAGAGATGTTATGGTATTAATGTGGTTATTTCATTTTGTTTTCATTTTAGAACTAACACCATACTAACCATCATCTCTTGAGTCAAATTCCAAGATCACAAAAATGACAAGTCTATTGATGTTGATGGGTTACCCATAGAATTATATAAGTCTTATAAGGATTAAATTATTGATGATAATGAAGCTAATAGAGTGGGAACTCTAGGTCATCGTATCAATCAAGGTATTATCAAGCTTATTATTAAAGATGGGGAAAAATCTTAAGTTAATAATTAGAGATCTATTATGTATGCAAAGGTAAATGCATCTGATCTATAAATTAATCCTATCTCAGAGAAGATAAATTCTACTTACATTTTTGATTGTTGATACATTAGATATTTGGGTTTATGACCAAGATGGATCTGCTAGACCTATTCAAGGGATATTTTACCACAATAATATCACTAGGGAGGGTTCCAAAGCCTCAAGTCAAGTAAAACTATGCAATAACCCTAACTCAATCCTATGTTTTCATATTCACTAAATTAATAATAAGTAAATTAAAGTCTAATCTAGTGCTCACCAAAGATTATGGCATAAAGTGAGGGTAATAAACATTAAAATTAAACATGCATATAAGACATATACTCATGTCAATGTATACAAAATATTAATGCATGAGAGAGAAGTACAAATTCATATCTATCTACTCTTACAAAGGAAGAACAAAGTTAGGAATACTCACTTTTGAATACAAACCCACCAAACCTCAATATCTCCCTTAGCCAAGGTGTTTCACAAAAGGTTGTTGTGGTATGTAAGGATGGCAAGGATAAATCAACTCTAGGCTACACAACCTATCTATGCATCTAAAAGACTTCTCCATAAGACAAGATTTATATCTCTAAACAAAGTATGAAACCCTAAGCTATGATCCTCAAATAGAATGGTGGATAAGCAAATGTGAAATATATATCTCTTCTTCTTCTCTTCTCTTCTTAATAAATGATGAAATGAGTGCATGTGTATATATAGCTAAATCTAACCCTAGTCCTTTCCAAAATTTTAGTTGATAGAGTCATCCCAATCAACACTATATCATTATTGATAAAAAAAATTTAGGTCCTGGTCTATGTTGGCCAAGGGATGACCTAGACCCTAAATGAGTTTTGTCACTTAGATTATAGGTTTGATGGGTTTGATAGTGTATCGTAAACTATTAAAAAGGATTTTAAGCTAAAAAATGGCTAATGAAAGAAGAAAACGACTAGAGGAAGGTGCAAAATAGGAGGCAAATCTTAGGGGAAAGTTCTTATGAGACAGTTAGAATGATAAGAAGTGGTAATTTAGGGACAATAATCTTGTGAAGCACCAATGATCTACCCAACCCTTTCCCAGTGTACCCTTTAAGGCATGCACTTATATATATTGAGACTCAATGGGTTCCTACAAGATGTAAAGTATTAGTAATTTATAAAGTTTAAAAATATTATGTGTATACATATGCCCAACTCAAAGTTCATCACGTGTCACTTAGGTGTAATAGGGGATGGTGTTTCATGAAAATAACATAGCAACACACAACATTGAAATTGAATAAATTGTAGTAAAGAGAAAATAAGATAAATGAAAGGACAAAATTAAAAAACACATACCTTTACTCACCTTAGTGTTGTAGATAAAGAAGGATATGCAAGAAATGTGAAGGTGTCTATGTAGGGAACATTAGGTGAACCTATAAAAATTAGCATAAAAAGAGTGAAAAATTGCAATTTTTGCAACATAAACATATAATAGGTGAAAATATTCTCTATAATGTTAGGATCCTAGAACATGTTATGTTTTAGAAAAAGAGCTAGTCCAGATAAAGATATGATCAAAATATAAAATTTGACAGTAAATAATTTTGAATAGTAAATTTAAATATGGTGAAAATTAATTTATTTTTCATTTTTACTATTCTAATAAAATAGAGCTCTGAGAGACCTAGTTTGAGACCAAAGGGCCATCATGGTGAGGAGACAATAGCTAAGATGAGGAGGATGTATAGCAGCTATAGCGAGTGTAACATAGGTAAATAATTAGAAACTTCAAAATATTGAGTATTTTTATTTGAAATTAAGCTAAAAATATAAAATTGATCGGTAGGTAAAATCTAGGTATCAAAATGAACCCTAGGAAATTTTTAGGTAAAATAGGGGTAGATAAGGTATTAGGTAGGAAGAAGTTAGACTAATAAATGCCTAAGGCATTTATGGTAAAGTGGTAAAAAATTGTCAATGTAGACAGATAAATTCAACATGTTTGACTTAGTCTATAAGGTAAAGTAGAATGGTAAAGCCGACTACACATTAGTGGGTTTATTTAGAATGATAAAATGGGGTCAACTATGTAGTAATGAGATGACTTAGTTGGTAATGGGTAAAGATCAACTGTGTATAATAGGGCCAATTTAGTTTGCTTAAATAGGTTAACTTTGTAAAGTAGGGCTAATATAGTATCTTAGAGCAAGAAAATGGTTGATGTAGTAATGATGTGGATGATCTAGTAGGAAACTAAAAGGGCCAATCTAATATCAAAAATAAAATACAGGGCCAATTTATTATTAAAATGGGTTGATGCTGTATAAAATTGAGAAATTGAATCAAAAGTGGTTAATTTTTGAAATTTTATGTATTTTGATTATTTATGACATGGAGGTCTGATGCATCCTTTGTTGTTTGATATTTTCTAGAGATACCAGAGGTATTGGTGACTAATAGATACATCATGGATACTGAATCTACTAGAGATATTGACTAACATGGATAGAGTGTGAGTAGTCACACTAGGATTTGGAGGCATCATGGAGATGAGGTACATCCTGCTTAGTGTTGATCTTGTTGTCATGTTCATTAGATCATGGGAACATTTGACCAACACTTTTTTATGAGAGGTGGATAGGGATACCATTGAGGTGGGTATCACACTAGAATATTTACATGCATTTATATGACTATCCATAAGAGGGACACCAATGATTAATAGGACATTAGATTATTTAGAGGAGAGGTGAGCACTAGCCCAATGGGTGACATGCTTGGATAGCATATACTTGGGATTGAGGGTGAGTTTGTTTGATGTATATATTACCAATATTCCAAACATTCAAAATTCTATTATCCAACTTGTGATAACATGAGTTTATGGTCATAATTTAGACAATAAGGTATTGCTATATGCAATATCTTTATGTCAATCCATTTTGGATCAGGGAACATTGTATGACTTTGGGGCTATCATCTGGGTCCAACTCATGCATGATATTTATGGTATATTATCTAGAGGTTAGAATACCATGGGACCTATTTTTTTATTAATTACTTGGATATATGATAGGTTTTCTATGTATCAACCAACTGGGTTGCCCCACTTGGTGGTAGATAAGTTAGCTCAAGTGATGAGATGGAGATAAGACCATGTAGATCAGGTCAAGCTCCATGTGTCAGTTTTGTATACTATCACATGAAGGGAGATTATGTGGTATCCCTACATATATATTACTACTATATGGCCTAGTTATTAGACCATGGTGATAAGGATGACATGGGAGCAAATTATTAACCATTATACCTCATAGGTAGAGCTGCATTTAATGACATGATTACTACTATAGGTTGTATTCCCACACCTAATGATCCCTCTGGTAGTGCCTATTTATTAGGTATGGAATAATAGAGATATGAGGGGGAGAGGAAGAGGAGGAGTACTAGTGGAGATACTTTTGATTAGGCTATGGCATGTTAGACCATGGACTGGTCAAGCATGGAAGTAGGTGTTAAGGGAGGAGATGACATGGATGTGGATACAGGGACATAGTAAGCATCATAGCAGGCACCACAAAAGAACCTCCATAGGAGTGACCACCTCAACCATACCATAGATGAAGGCATAACCAATGAGATCAGGCATAATTAATGAGAGTGAGCATAGGTGAGGGCAATAGTGTAGGATGACCCAGTAGTTATTTAAGGACATAGATGGTCTATAGAGACTCCTCTCAAGAGAGGCTCATAGTAGGAATGAGTGGTGACTCCTGGCTTTTCACTATCATAGAGGTGATCAATGGAGGAGGCACTCAAGGGATGAGCAAATAGAGAGACCATAATTTGTGTGCAAGCATACACAGATATAGTGGTTGGTGATATTAAGACTGGTGAGGAATGTTATGATTTTGATTTAAGATTTGATATAAAATACTAGATGCATATGGTTATAGTAGATAGATATATTTTGAGATATATGTGATATAATATCTATTTGGTTTTGGTTTTGTATATCCTATGATAGAGGAGGTCAAATGGGGAACCCTAATTATAGCCACATATCATGACATTTTGGATGGGGTGTTAGTACCATACAACCCCACCACTCTGGTTATTCTTGTGGTACCATCTACCCCAATCTAAGTAGACTAGTTTAGACTAGTGGGGGAGGTTATGAGGTAGTTTTAGGCTTGTGGGGATGGATTTAAACCACCAATATAGGTGGGGATGGATTTCAACCACCAATAGGGGTGGGAGAGGGAGAGGCATAGGCTTGGTAGGCCTTGGCTCAAGAAAGAGCATCACATATGGATACCATGGTCCAACTTGGATAAGTGCAGGCCTATGTGGCCAAATTATAGGGACAAGTAATAGGTTTGAGATCTCAGACTACCTCATTATAGTGTACTATGAAGAGGGGACATTCCTAAGCATCTATGTACAGTGTGGCTAGGCCATAGGATAGGCATTATGGAGCCTAGATTTAGAGCTAGAGCTATGTATTTTTTACTTTTTACCTTGTATTGTATAAAACACATGATGTATATATTGATTTTGATAATTGGATTTGATCTCATTAGTTTTATTTGGTTATGAATATTTATGTATGGATAAATTTATTTATAGCACATGTATTTAGTTTTTTGTTGTATATGCTATGGGAAATATATGTGGCATGTTTTATTTTCTATCATTATGTGATACACATGCATGGTTAAAAATAAAAAGACAAAAATGATTTAGAAAAGTATAAGTAATAAAAAACAAATGTATTACACACTTTATCATGATGAGAAATGATTAATAACAAAAGATGATTAAATGTAATAAACCAAAGATGGTAAAAGGGATAATAATTTTTTTTAAGCCATGAGAAATATTTGCACCAAATTAAAACGAGTAAAATCACACTATATCACATTGGGAAGTATGAAAATAATGTAATAAAATAGAAGTCACATGAAAATTGAATGGTATAAAAACAAAAAAATAAAGTCAATTAATCATACTAAATCACATTGAAAAGTATAAAAGAGAAACAAAATTGGAAAAATGAACTTAAATAGATCACACTAATTCAAGTTGGGAAGTATAAAAAACTTAATAAAAATGGTTGTATTCTTACATGCAATCAAAAAATAAGAAGTTGAAATTAAAAGATCAATGAAGTAAGCATAAAACATACTACATCAATATGGAAATCATGTCAATGACGTGTAACTCATAATCAATCACTACCTATCTCAAATTTGACACATGTAATTTCATTGTGACTTGGGTATTGGAAAATTTTATATGGAAGGCCTAGTCCTATCCATGGTCTTACACTGTAAATCATAAATGGAATGCCACTGAGGTGGAAATGATTGGGAAAAATAATGTTAAAAGGAATGTTTGGAATGGTAATTTGTAAGGAAGGCCTAGTCCTATCCATGGTTTTACACTATAACTCACAAATATAATCCCTAGGGGGGAGTGATTAGTGAAAAAAATAATATTTATCAAGTGGAAATATTAGAATTATTTTAAATTAAAGAGGGAATGTAAAAATGACAATGGAGGTGTCTATGAGAAGACCTTAGCAAACATGAGGCATACTAAGGACATGAAAATACACTAAGTGACTAGTGACCACCAATATACAAAGGATACCATATTTATAGTAAACACAAAGTTATATATGTAAATAAGTGAGGTGCTAATATCAACTCTTTTTTTTTTTTTAACAAATAAATTAAAATATACCTACCTTTCCACAATGTGCTCCCCATTCCTCAGGACCTCTTACAAAGTCATCGATCTACTATGAAGATTGGGTAATTATGTGAGAGAGTAGGTATCACTAAAAGTTTTTTTTAATTCTCTTTTCCTAATATACTATCCTTTTACACCCTAATGGACCTTGAATCTATCATGAGGCCAACTATGGAGTTTGAGATTTGATTAGAAAAAGTAAATATATGTTGAATCACATATTTTAGTGTGTTTTAACTTTTGAAATATTGAATTTTGCCTTTTATATCATTGCCTTTTGTTAAAATGATTTGGATTTTAAGATTCCTCCTCCATAAAAACTTGGAATAACCAACATGAGAGACAAAATTATACACATGAATGAGATTTAGACTTTAGCTAAAGGAAGCTAAGTATCCAAATACATGACTAACTAAAACTCTTAGGCTTACTTATGAACTAGTATGTTATCTCAAGTTTCAACCATGTGTATGCTTAGTTTTTAAAATGAAACATAAGGGGGATAAAGGGAGATCCAAGGTGGACCAGTTAAATGAGATTAGAATGAGATGAATTGTTTTCTAAATAATCACATGGTAAATAAGGATTACTAAGGGGAGCAAGGTTTGTATAACCAAGTCACAATAATGATTATTTGTGTTATGGAGACAAGGTAGCAAAAAATCATGATAAAATAATAAGACATCCATGAATATAAATGAATTCATAAATAGAAACATGTAATCATGAAAAGAATCCATAAGAGATCATAAGGAAAGAAAATGACACCATAAACAACATATAATGCGAAATAGAGATAACCATATAAGATAGATAAGTGAAGTAAAATTTGACACAGATTAAAATGATAAAAAGTAGATAAATATAAACTTGTATCACATGTCCAATATAAAATGAAGAAGAAAGTAAAGGAACACCATGTTGTGTTCATAAATACTGGTAAATTTGTCCACAAACATTATCCATAACATCTTATATATCTATGTGAAGTTGGACCCTAACTATAGTGAGCATCTCATAGATCTTTATTGAAAGTGAGGAAAATAATTCTCATTGAATCTCCTTGACATAAAATTTAGTCATGACTGAAGGATCATGCTCATGAGGGCCATCATGCATAGGATACTCATGAGAAGGAGTAGGAGTGGAATATGTGGGACATGAAGGAGCCACCAATTGAGAAGGGACCATAGGTGAAAGAGGATCTATGGGTGGAGAAGGGACCATGGGTGTAGTAACCACAAGTGGAGAATGGACCATAGGTGGATGAACCATGGGGGAATAAGGGGGATACTTCTTATGTAGGTGACCTATGAGAGGAAGAATAGTAGGTCTAGGAATGGTCATAAGGTGATCTTGGCTATGCTGCTTGAGGATGTAGTAATGATTAGTCTGATGGGTATTGCATTGGTACCATAAATAATATACCTCTCTATATTTAGGACTATACTTAGGTAATAACTTGGGGGAGGTATAACCTTATTTATAGGATGAGGAAGAGTAGGATGTAAGGTGTTGAATATGTCAAATCTTTTGATAATGGGTAGAGGAATGATTATCTATTTTGTGGAAGAAAAATATACACTTATTAGTATAATTTGTGGGTGTACTAACAGAGGGAGTGGAATTAGAATTCAATAAGGATGGTATAGTTTACAATCTCTAGTCTAAAGATCGATAACTCTATAAATGTCATAGTATGACTAATAAACCCATTAGGTAGGTAGAGGATCAAGATGTGATCAAGGAAGCAGGATATCGCCAATGGGAGGTAGGGCTAGTAGAGAAGTTGGGTGAGGCTCAACTGAAGGAGAAACAAAATTAGAAGTAGAAAGAGACTTAGATAAAGGTAGAGTGGTAATAGGATCTAGACTAGGCTCAGTTGAAGGAGGAGTAGGATGTATGTAGGGTTTAAGGATGGTAGTAATCATCTTAGGGGCAAGTTGGCTATAGGGTTCATGGTATCTATCTAAGTGATAGCGACCAGTCATAACATGATCCATAAGCATGCTCCTAAGTGGTTATTCATAAAATAGAAGTGTGCCATGAAAAAGCACCATCTCTATCATGTGAACAAGTGGAATAATGCTAAAATTAGGAACCATATAATATGTAATGTGATAATATAAATGGAAATATTGAAATAAATAAGAATGATAATTAAGGATCTCAACATTTCTAGCCTAAACAAGACCTCCTAGAAATGGGTCATCTAAAGTATAACCATCATCATAGTTAGGTGTATGAAGATAAATTATGCAAGTAGGTATGACATTTTCATCAGATTTGGCATGATTAATAGAGTGATGAGTCTTAATTAATACTATGGGTATATCATCACTAGGTGGTTGATAGGAGCATGCCTTTAAAGACGGTGAAATCTAGGAAATGAGATGAGGAGAGAGATCAAAAGTTTTTATCTTGAGAATAATCTTGTCTAGATCATCATCATTTAAATCTAAGATGTTAGGTGGTATATTATTTTTGAGTTTAGGGTGACCATGATAACCTCAAATAGAGTTAACTGTAAAATTAAAGAATTGAGATTATCGAAATGAAACACTCGATAAGGGTTCAAGGGTTGGAATTTTGAATACACTACAATCTTGGAATTGTTAAAAATTCCAAAGGTTAGTGTCACATTTAGTCCTATATATTACACCATTGTGAGGGAACTTAACACATTAGTAGGAATAATAAGCAAAAAACCTCATGTAATGAGTCCATGGCCTACCAAGCATGATATCATAGGAGGGGAAAATTGAAGATCATAACCTTCAATTGAATAGTGACAGGTGGGATGGTAATAGGGAGCCACACACAACCTAAGGAAGTCATTTATCTTTGATCATAACCTTGACATGTGTTGCATGTGGAATTAAGATTACACTTGAAGTATCTAAGGGTTTTAATAAGTAAAGAGAGGCAACATAAGTACCTAAACCCTCATCAATAAAATCATGCTTAACTTATATTTCAATGATTTAAATGCTTATAAAGAGGGGAGGATCATCTGCATGAAGCAAAATCTCATTTTGAATCATAGAAGTAATAGGAAATTTGAGAGAGAGAGAGAGAGAGAGAGAGAGAGAGAGAGAGAGAGAGAGAGAGAGAGAGAGAGAGAGAGAGATGTCCATTACTTTCATCAACATGTATAGACATCCCTTTGCATTATCTTCTAACCCAAGTAAGGTATCTTCACATCTTGCTATGGGATGACATTAGATGTTCATTTTGAATATGGTTTACATAAGGAGATTGTGATGACATGAAGAAGTCTGCATGAGTTTGAGAAAGGGAATTTGGGATGAGATATTAGTAAACTCTATGATAGGGTCCTATTAATCATAACCCATGAGTGGACTATTGGATAGAGGTACATAATGTTGGAAGAGATCTTCATAAGGAGGATTAAAGGTGCATGTAAATTTGTGGTGATAAGATGTGGGAGGTTTAATTGGAGGATAAATTGGTTGATTATCATGAGAGGATTTTAGGTTTATCTTATGATAGATTTAAATAAGTAGTATTATAAGGTTGAATGTTATTGGTGATGGGTAAATAGGTTGGAGAAATTGTAGAAATGGTATGATAGGTGTTCTCTAATGGAGGTATTAGAATTTGTTCATCAAAAGATATAAGGTGCTCTTTCCCCAACTCTATTAAGTGTGGGAAGAATCTTGGATAATACATAAAGTGTGAGATGATTGGTACATGTGGGTAGGATGAGAATCAATGAATGCAACTACCCTTCACATATTATTCATATTTACCACATTTTCTTTGAGAGTTTGGTTTATAAGATTGTCGATTTGATTAGTGGAAGGAGTAGTTTTATCATTATTGTCTTAATGGTTTGAAAGAGGATATTTGTAAATGGATAGATGAGCATTAGCTTGGTTTAAATATTTATTTTTACTTTGTTTTTTGTTAGATTTGAATTCAATGTCATAGGCTTGTTGACATTTATGAATGATCAAATCATGATCAAAATTTAGACCAAAGAGTAAATCCATAGTTAAGCTACATAATATCCTACAAGTCTCATGAGAGTAACCCTAACTAGCATGAAACCAATAAATTTTATTTGGATCTTACCATGATTTCATAGGGTGAATGGGATCAAGCTCTCATGGAATATGCCTTGGTAGACACTTTTTGATTTTCACTAAGGATAATGGCTTATGAACATTGATGTTGTTTATGTGAGAAAATTGAGGATTAGGGGTGTGGTTTAAAGGGGAAACTTGTTTTGGATCAGGGTCAAGAACAATAGCTTGAATATTATGAATGGTACCATAGGAACCAATGACACAATAATTATTCATATGATGATTTTTATTTTTTATGAGCATGAGAGTGCCCAAAAGAGGTTATTATGGCTCAAAATGATGCATGACAAAATATTATCACTTGGCTTGGTCGAGGGCCTCTTCCAAAGTTTGTGGAGAGAGATTCCTAACCTAATATTACAACTTATGATAGAGAGAATTGGTGAATAAATTAAAGATGCTTTCATCCACCATGTTGCATTCACACTTATTAGACAAGGTCTTCCATCATTTGATGAAAGCTTATGCAATTTTCATCTCAAATTGCTCATAATTAATAAAATGAGCCAAGGTATTCTCAAAGAGGTCACTAGTTTGAAAATCTTGTACTAGAGTGTCAAATAGATCTTCCAAAATAGTGATGGAATGAGACTTGATTTGGTTATACCAATCTAAATCATTTCTGAAGAGGGTTTTTGCTAAGATCTTGGTAGCAATAAATTTTTTTAAATCAACCCAATCTTTGTATAAATTTCCAAATATTTTAAAATGTAAGTTAGGATAAGTTGTCCTATTTTAACTAATTTTAGTGGTGATACCTTCTATATATGTTGGAAATTTTAGGTGTAAGAGGTTCATTTTTAATATGTTTAATCATTTTGTTAACAAGAGGTGGTTGGGTAATAAGGTTTCCATGGGAATCACTAAGATGGGTAAGGGGAATTTTAATTGTGCAATCCCCTTAGAACCTATTGAGGGTGATTTTGGAGGTTAATAAGGTCATTATACATTTTCATTATTTGGTTGGAATTAGTAGCTTGGAAAGTGTTCATTTGGTTAAGAGTTTACAACAAAATTTGATGGGTTTGAGTGGTATTTTTATTAGTGTGTGTAGCATGAAAAACATTAGAATTGGTATTAGTGGCATGCACAGAACTAGTTGTGTGAGAGGCATTGGTATAAAATAAGTCACTAATGGCATGATTAACATGTATTACAAAAGATGCACTAGTAGAAGGATTAGAATAAAAAGAAACACTAGTGGCATGATTACCATTGATAACAAATGATGCATTGGTTGAGTGATTGAGAAGGGTGGGTTTTTGAAAAGGCCCATTAGATGTTTAACATGCCATGTAAGTAGAGATACTTGGCATATAGGTAGAATAAATAAAGGAAGAAGAGGGCATACTATGAGAAGGGATAAAAAGAGAAGGAAGAGGTTGAGAAGCAAAGAAGCTATTTACCCAAAATCCATGTGAAAATGTGGGGGAAGGTGAATGGGGTTCTTACTCTTGACCACTTATCATAAGGTTGTAAATAGTGGAAGGGTATTTTCCTCAATGGTGAGGAAATTCATTAATGATGAAAAGCATTTCTGAAGTATACTCTAATTTAGGCTGATCTTCTAAGGAGAACAAAGGGTTATGAAATAAATATTTATGAGGAGTCCCATAATTTGTAGTGCAAGTGGACACATTCACATTACTTTTTTCTAAAGTGGAAACCACAATTTGTTTATGGGGAAACATATTAGTATTGGTAAATTTCATCATTTCTATTGATTGCATCCCTCTGTTGTACTCAAATAGTAAGTTCATGATGAGAGAAAAAGGTTAATAATGATGATGGTGATGCAAATACAAAGTCAAAAAATAGGATATAGAATTGAATCTATAGATTTTGTTATGTAACCCAATAGACAAATAAGAATACATAGTCATTCAAGTTAACTATGTATTATATATAGGAAAGCTAAACAAGTTAATAAGCATACATAGTCTTGTAAATCAATTATATACTATTGTATAGAGAATTGAATAGGGGATAAGAAGACACAGTCATTCAGATATACTATGTACTATTGGGAGGAAGGTAAAACATAGTCTGCAAGAGACTGTATCGACCAAGATGACAATGTTTTCAAATAGAAGAAAAATTTTACAAGATAGTTTAAAGCAAGAATGAAAACACACAAACAATTAGATCAATGTGATTAATCCAATTAGGGCACACAACACAAACCTTGCACCAATGCAAGTTTTACAATACAACACACAATGATCAAAGAGCAAACAATCAACTAAAAATTAAATGCTTACTAATTGGTCACCCTAAGTGTTATTAAATTATTAGAAAGTTTTGATTTCAATGTGATAGGAAATGTAGTTGAAATAGGGAACTATAAAGTAGTCTCAAGTTGGTTTCAAGATTTTTGGGCTAAAAGGTATCTATATTGGAAATGGTACTAGCTTTGTATCAGGCCCTACCCCCTCACTTAATAACTCCATAATGATAAGGGTATCAGGTACTGTGCCAATATATACCATTAAGCACATATTTATACTTGACCAGAAAACCAAGTTGGCTTCCTCCTTGGTGATGAAATCCAAGTAGATATGCCTTGGGAAGACAAATGTTTAAATGTATTTTAAATTTTAAGTGATTTGGTAGTGTGTGAAAAAGAGTAAAATAGTGTAACTAAAATGGTAATTTTAAAAAACCACCTATTTAGACAGTGTGAGTTACTCTAATCATGCAAACAAATAAAAAGGAAATGTGAATTAATTATTAATAAATAGATGTTAATTCCTTGATTAAGAATAATATAGAGCTAGTTCAAGTGACACTCTATGCAAATAATATAAAATAGAGTCAAATATGTTATTTCTATTCTATGAACGTGAGGTCTTTGAGAATAAAGTAAAACATGTCAACTATGTCTCTCAGACAAAAGGTAGAATCTAGAACTAAGTCAACTAGGTCGACCTACTTAGCTATAGGTTTGTAGTTTTGAAGATTGATAACTTTTAAAAAATAAAATTGAATGAAGAAATAAAATGATAGAGAGAGATGATAAAGGAAAATTTGTGGGATTGAATATGATTTAAATTGTGAATTTTTATGCTATAGTTTTAATTATTGCTTTAGAATTTTGAAAACTAGGTCAACTATTTTGACCAAGTTTTGCAAAACCCTATATGTTGAAGAAGAATAATAGATAGATTAAACCTATTTGAAAATATTTGTTGACCTATAAGTTGATAGAAGCAAATAGTAGATAGATTCAACATGTTTTATAGTTTATTCTAATTTAGAATTGAATAAGAATACTGTGTTGAAATGATTTATCCCATAACTTGTAGTTGGTAAAGACCTAGACAGATAGAACAGAGTCATTTTGAAGTGATTGTGTGTTAAACTTGTGTAAATAAAGTTAAAAATATATCAACTAGTATGATATAGTACTATATATAAAAAAATATATAATAAAATGATAAAAATGATGGCATGAAAGAAAACCTACAAGGATTAGATTCACATAAATTTCACCATAATTTATGCAAATGGAAATGCAGTTGATTTATATATCAATCATATCTCATAGAAGATAAATCTTACTTAGAATTTCAATTATTGATACATTATATAATCATCATGACCAAGATGGATCTGCTAGACCTAGCTAAAAGATCTCTTACCATAATAATATCACTAGGGAGGGTTCCAAAGCTTTTAGTCAAGCAAATCTATGCAATAACCCTAACTGAGTCCTATGTTTTCATATTCACTAAATTAATAACAAGTAAATTAAAGTCTAATCTAGTGCTCACCAAATCTTGTGGCATAAAGTGGGTGTAATAAATATTAAAATTAAACATGCATAGAAGACATATACTCATGTCAATGTATACAGAATCCTGATGTATGGGAAAAAATACAAATTCATATCTATTTACTCTTACAAAGGAGTAACAAATTTAGGAATGCTTAACTTTGAAGATGAACCCATTGAGCCTCAATATCTTCCTTGGCCAAGGTGTTTCACAAGAGGTTGTTTTGGTATGTAAGGATGACAAGAATAAATCATATCTAAGCTACACAAATTATCTATGTATCCAAAATAATTCTCCACAATATAAGATTTATATCTCTAAAGAAATTAAGAAACCCTAAGCTATGTTTCTCAAGTAGAATGGTGGATAAGTAGATGCACAATATATATCTCTTCATCTTAATATTTGATTAAATAAGTGTGTATATATAGTTGAATCTAACCCTTAGCCAATAAAGTCAACCTAATTGACTTTGTATCATTATTGATAAAATAAATTAGGTCCTAGTCTATGTCAACCAAGGGCTGACCTAAACCCTAAATGAGTTTTGTCAATTAGAGTAAAGGTTTGATAGTGTATTTTAAATGGCTAAAAAGGATTTTAGGCTAGGGAAGGGCTAATAAAATCAAAAAAAGACTAGAGGAGGGTGAAAAATAGGAGGCAAAGTTTAGGGGAATATTTTTAGGATATGGTTGGAATAGTAACAAGTGGTAGTATAGGGATAAAAATCCTATGAAGTAGTAATGGTCTGCCTACCCTTTTCCCAGTGCACCCCTTAAGGCATGCACTCAAATAGATTGAGACTCTATAGGTTATTGTAAAAGAGAAAGCATTAGTAATTGATAGATTTTGAAAATATTATGTATATATTTGGTATTAAAAATACCTTTAGAGTACATATTTGAGTTCCTCTCAAAAAATTAGGTGATTTCAAAAAAAAATAGCATGTGATTTTGAGTTTGTATGCAAAATTAATGGCATATGAAATTTATAAGACTTTTCATGCTTTTGAAACCACTATTTTATGTTAGTGGTAGTTTTAAAACCATTTTAGTTGTTTTACAACCTTAATTGGTGGTTTCATAAATACCCTGGTGGTTTCTCCCTAAATATAGAAATGTTTTATCCCACACATGAAGTTAAGAGACAGATAAGTGTTTGGGATTTAATTTCCAACTCTTGGGATTCTTGTGTAAGACTAAGGGTTGTTCTTTTGTATAAACATGAAACTATAGATTTCATAAAGGATGCATTAAATTATTCAAGTATATAAATATGAGAAATTCATTAGATTATTTTTTCATCAACTCATTTTTCCATATATTTGATTGAGTTAAAGATGATATGGCTTAGATAACAAAGTTCTGTAATCTCTCTTGTTGAAGACGTAAGTTCTCCACTAAATGGTGTAGAAGCCATTATGAGTATAAGATAAGTTTGAGTTGGTGTCCTTGTAAGCCTAATAAGAAAAAAACTTCTAAATTTTATAGCATAGTGGATATGAGCATGTATAGCTTCACTCTTTCTATATTTTTCTCACATTGAGTTTCTCCAACGTGTGTCATGTTATCTCTCTTTGTTGATGTGTTTGTTTCTTTTGATTGTATGTTTCAGTTCCTTATAACTAGTCTAATATCATAAACACTTAAGAGATCTCAATACTCATGTATCACACGCATATTATTTTTTCATAAAGGTTAAACAACTTCATATTATTTTTTTACTTATATACAAGAATTTTAATTTCAATCATTTATGGATCACTAACACATTTAGAGAGTGAAGGAATGTATGAAATGGATGTAACATGTGAAGACTGCATATAAATGGATGCACATTTTTTTCTATGTTATAGATGGTAGTCATAATCATTAGAACACATCTTAAAATAGCCTTTTGGGCATTTTTATATGGCATATGACTTGAGGACAAAACTTGTTGGCGAAGCTTAGTGTATAATATCCATCTAATGTATAGATCATATTGGTATTAGATTATTTTTTCCTTTTTATTTGAAAGGGTTTACTAACACATTATACATTATATTATATATTCTTTCATATATTTTTATTGACAATCAAATGTATGCTTATTGGTTGAAAAAGTTCAACCATGGGTAAATATTTAAAGATTAAAAGGATTCAAGAGATTGAAGATACTAACTAAAAATTAAAGAGGTAAAAATTTAAATTACGAAATATGTGGTATAATTTAAAAGATGAGAATCAAGAGCTATAAGATATACTGATGAGCCATGGATAATTTCTCAAGGGTGTAATTGAATAATTATAACATGAGTTGAAAACCAAGGAAAATATGTTGGAAAAGTTCCAAGATGATGGTAAAGGAGTGAAGGAGAGAGAAGATTTTATCATGCAAATGAGACCATCCTCTACCAAAGATGCACATACCATGATTGAGGTGTGTAAAGTAAGTACTTCACTATATTCTCTTTCTTTCCGTCAATATCTAGATGCTTCCTTTGGTGAATTTGATAAGCATACTAAGGGATTTATATCTAAGTTTCTAACCATGGTATAAAATGAAAAATCACCCCTACCAATGGAATAATCCATGAAGTAGTAACAACCCTTAGATGATCACCCATTACCATTTCTAAGAGATAAACATGGTAAGAGATCAGTCCTTAGAAGGTTATTTGAAATATTCAAAATTTGATTTGAATGTATGTGAACATATATTCAAGGTGGAAACCATGAAGAAGGATTATCCCATATAAGATTCCTCTTCACAATTTTAAGTGGGTAATAGTAAGCATTTATTATTGCTTTCATGGATAGAGTAACATTAAATTATTGTAACAAGTTTTTAGCATGCTTTTAAATTATGTATGCACATGGAATAAGGTTGTAAAAGGTTCTCAAAAATAATTTTTGGTATGACAATATTTGGTATGACATGTTGTTAGGAATATTATTGCATGCTCATGAGTCCAAGGGTTCCTCTATCAAAGGTGAGAAGTGTGTCCATGGTAAGTATCACTCCATAGGAATACTAGTGGTTGTGATGGATGTATGTTTTGACATCCATGCTCCTTCATTTAATACATTTCAATCCATGTATGTTATATTTATTTTTATGCAAACTTTTAGCTATAATATATGGATAACTTTGTAAATGGAATTTCATGTTTCTAATCCATGTACGTTTCATTTATGAATTGTAAGACCCAAGATAATGGAAATTTGTGTGGTGATTTTGTGTAACATTGTTTACATAATGTAATATGTTTCTTGACTTATTGAACTAATTATGAGTAGAAACGAGAATGTTGTATTAGCATCTTCTTATGGAAAGCTTCACCTTGTAAGCACTTCATTTTAATCACTTACATGTCTAAATTTCAATCAAGAATGACTTTCTATAATCTCATAAAATTTTAGCTAGAAATCATTAATTGACCTAATTTACCCACATAATTGTCATTTTAACCTAAAATCACAATGACACATCCCTAATTTAGGAAATGGATTGTATTACATCATTAATCTTATCTATCATATCCTAAATCAAACCTACCCTTTGTAAGTGTTATTATAGGATAATTAAATAAATATTTTATAGACAAAAGAACATTACAAAGTTACTATTATTCTAATTACCAATTAATCACCTTGATTAATTAGCCTAATCATTATTATAATCTAAAATTCCACGAATTTGGAATTATCTATTTTCCTCGAATCAAAATTTAATTATTGTCTCATATAGCTGATGTTATTCAAGGAAGTCAATGGGAAAGAGGAGTGAAAGCAAGACCTTACACCCTTATTACACACTCTTCCTCTTACACCTATCTTACACACTCTAAGAGGACCAATGACTGCACTTTTATTTTAACATGCCTTTCACACTCCAAAAAGATCTTAAATGACATATATTACACACTCTATGTGTGTGGTAATGAGTTTGAGGACTCATCCTCCACCATTGATATTTATCTTAAATAAATGTTTTACAAAAATCTAAAAACTTTATAAATACAAAGGCCTTTGGCCATTATAGACAAGCTTATTCATGTAAACTTATTCTGTCAAATTATACAAGGAGTTTCAAGCAATTCTGATACCAAGCCAAGCCAAGAATCAAGTGTAGATAAGAAGAGGTGCTTCCCACATGTGGAATCAAATTTTTTTAAAGACTCCATAGCCTACAAGCTGAATTCAGCAAATCTTATAAGGAGATATAAATGTAGATTGTGTGTATTTATTTCTTGTTTTCCACATAGTTCAACATAACTATTAGGATTGAGATGTTATTTATTAAATTTTGTTTTGATTTCACTCACTGACAGATTGACTAACCTCTTTTGGATTTTTATATTCTACACACCGTAGCCTAGAAGCATGTGTATCATAACAAAGTGGATACAAAAAAAACCAAAAAGAAGAACAAGACACTAAAGAGTGAAATAAGGTCAGTTGAAAGAGATTGAAATTAATCATGGACTATTAATCAACTTGGGTTTGCATGTTTCATAATTGGATAGTCACTCTACAAGAGAGAGAAATAAGGTATAATATAAGAGGATGATAATTGATATCCCATTTAAGAAGATATAAGGTAAATCCTCATATTATTTTGATATATATTTTTTGGGACTAAAAACCTTGAAATTTGGGGAATGTGATCATAAATGTGAATCAGTAAAATCATCCAAATTTGTCAATAAGACAATTGACTATCAAATAGGGGTATTCACAATATGCCAAGCCCTAGAATAGAACTGTTTTATATTATAATGGCTTAAACAAAATATGGTTGGAATCAAAAGTACCTTTAAATTAAATGTCTGGTTTTCTATTGAAAGTTTATGCAAATTTAAAAAAATGGCATGTGATTTAGAGTACATATGCAAAATTTATGACCTTCCAAAAGTTAGAGGATTTTTCATGGTTGTAAAAACACTAGTTTATGTAGGTGGTAGTTTTGAAACCACCTTGATGGATTTAAAAACCACCCTAGAGGTTTTTCAACCTTAAGTGGTGGTTTTGAGATTTCCCAAGAAATTTGAAAACCACTATGATGGTTTCACCCTACATATAGTGGTAGTTTTGCCTGTATAGGAAGTTCAAGAGACATAGAGGCATTTAAGATTTAATTTCAAACTTAGGCTTATTTTATTAGCCTAAGGGGTATTATTTTGTATATGAACTTGAATATTTCATAAATGATGAAACAAAGAAGTAAAGTAGAGGCATTTGATGAATTCATTCAATTTTTTCTTTATCAACTCATTATTCCATGTATTTGATTGATTTTAATAATACATAACTGAGATACCTAAGTTTATTAGTCTCTCTTTTTAAAGAGACAATTCTTCCATTGAATAGTGCATAGATCATTATGAGTGTAGGATAATTTTTAGGTTGGTATCCTTATAATCCCAAGAAGATAAAAGTTTGTAAACTGTAGAACATAGTGAAGATGAGAAAACATACTTCATTCTTGTTGGAGTTTTCTCAAATTTACTTTCCTAGGGTATGTCTTTTGTTATCTCTCTTTCTTGATGTGTTTGTTTCCTTTGATTAAATGTTTAATTCCTGACCATTATTTTATTATTAGAAATAATTAAGATATATCAAGTCTCATTTATCACAAGAATAGTAATTGTTCAAAAAGGCTAAATAACTTCACATTGGTCTTACACTTCTATACATAAATTTTGATTGCAATCATGTATGGAGTAGTAGCATGTTTACAGAGTCAATAAATGTATGCAATGGATGTATGTTGTAGATGATAGTCATAATATTTAGGATACATCTTAAAACAACATTTTGGGTGTTATTTTATGTCATATAACTTGAGGACAACATCTTTTTCTAAAGGATTCATGTTGGTGAAGCTAAGTGTGGAATAGCCACCTAATTTATAAATCAATGTATAACCAATATAAATCCTTATCTTTTAAATCTCAAAGAATAGTTTTTACTAATACTACATAATTACATAATTTTTTTACAAAAGAAGATACAAAATGTGCAAAGGTGGATATAAGGATCTCCATATCTATTGAATAAGTGAAATATAGGCTTAAAAAATCTTCATAGATAATGATGACTGAGAATCCTCTACACTATAGGTTGTATTAGTATACTTTTTCTTTTAAATTTAGTATTATATGCCCTAGATTCTAAGGATAAGTTGGAAACTCATTTTTTGAGTTCACCAATTACATGCATCATGGACATGCATGACGAGCAAAATAGTATGACCCTAGTTGTTGCACTTATTTCATTTGTTTATTATAGTATTCTGTTATGAAATTTTATAATATTATTTTATGTTGTTTTGATTTATTTATTGATCTATGAGTAATCAGTTGGATATTATGAGATAATTGTTGCTCTATACTTTCATTTTAGCATTGGATATTTCATGCTTAATGAGTTACTAATTTATTAGTCATACTAGTCATATTATTATTATTTAATGTTGTTATTACATTTATTACTCTTAAATGGTATGGATAATGCTAATGGTTTATTGTGACCATAGGTACATGATATGATCTAGGTTGGATGTAACTCTGAGAGTCAAGCAAGACCAAAAAATTGAATGAAAATAAATAGTGAACTTAAAATTACAAAAAAAAAATATCTTTGACTATTTTATGAATGCTTTGAGTCGTTATTATGCTTGAATTTAATTTTTGAGTGTTTATCTTTGTTTGGATTTGAATTCATTGTTAAAAATGGTTCTTGAGTTGGTTTTGACTTTTTGCTTGTCCATTTCTCTACTTAGTTTTGATTTTGATTCTTAGTATGATTCAACACTTATCAGCTTTACTCAGAATGTCATAGTATTATTCGACTAGGTTACTTACCTTTGATTTGATCATTTTAGAAGTTCTTGTTCCTTAATGTTATTCCTTTTGCTTATTAATATTCACAAGTTTTTGACTTGTGTTGGTCGGTAAATGACATTAATCTTATTATCTAATGGATACTTTGAGTCATTATTATGATTTTTGTGTGTTTATCTTTGTTTGGATTCAAATGCATTGTTAAAAATGGGTCTTGAGTTAATTTTGAATTCTTGTTTATCCATTTCTTTACTTAGCTTTGATTTTGATTCTTAGCATGATTCAAGACTTATTAGCTATACTCATAATGTCATAGTCTTATTCAACTATGTTACTTACCTTTGATTTGATCATTTTACAAGTTCTTATTCGTTAATGTTATTCCTTTTTCTTAGTAACATTCACTAGTTTTTGAATTGTATTAGTTAGTGAATGGAATTAAGTTTATTGTCAAATCTTATTTTTTATTTTTGGACTCTTGAGTGCTTTTAAAATACTTGACATAGTCTTGTTTTATATTTTGCTTAAGTGGGAAAAAGGGTCATTGACCTTTGATTATTGTGTGAAGTCATTAAACTATTGGATTTATTATTTTACTTGAGTGTCACAATTTAACAGACTCTTGTTTGACATTTATTTCTTGAGTTGATCACGTCCTAGTTGGCTTTGCTATGAACATGGGTCCATGACCCACCATGGGAATTGGAATTAGTTATTTATTTTTTTGAAACTTTGGTATGTCGTATTAGATTTCCTCTCAATGCATGTAAGTTGAGAGGCTTACAAACCCTAATAGGGTTCTTATTTAGTCATTTTGGAGATCCCAATGCATGAAGAAACTCTGCCAAAAAATTTAGAGAAGGGTGGCCAAGAAAAATAAGGGGGTGGTTGTCTGCATGAATTTTTTTAGTTTATCACAAAGTTTGAACTGTAGTGATTTATTTGGGATAAAATAGATAAACAATATATATTGTAATGCACATGAAAAGATCTAGAATGGATTCAATAAACAAAGCTCATAATAGTGAAGCATACATATCAATTAACCATTGCACAAATATTTAATGTGAGAAATACTCTCAAAGATTAAAAAAATTACAATGATGAATTATTTAATAATTGAGAAATTCCTCTGTATCCAATACAAGGTTTTCAACCTCTCTCTTCTTCTCAAACTTTCACAAAACTCTTTGAGATTGAATATGCTTAATATTTCATATTCACCGGGTTGGTTTCACAATAGGGTTAAAACATTGTTTATAATAAAAAACCAAGGGAGGTGACCATTGTAAAAATAACAAATCCATCCATTCCAATAAAATAATTTAATTAAAATTTGGTAATAATTAAATAATTATAACTCTATTATTTATTATCATGAGGTTTTCACCTCGTGGTAATAAATAATATATTATTATTTATTTAATTAATACCAAAGTTAAGGGTCAATTAAGGTAACTTATAAATAAATGTTATAACACTCCCCCTTAATTTTAAGTGGAGATAAATGTCATAGTCACCTCAAAAAGGGAATTATACTATGAACACAATTCAAAGATTTAAAAACCTTCATCATGTCAAACATCACTTTTTGAAACAAAAGGAATTATAATCTATAAATTATTAAGAAGTAAGTTTAGGCTAGCATAATCATAAGACTACATCTTACAGTTTCTCTTGAATAATCATCTAAGCATATTTAGAGCCTTTTATAACATAAAGACCTCTATTACAAAGTATGGTTTCAATGTATTGGGTACAAAAATATAAAATTCCACATAAAGTTTATTCAAATCACATAACTTTCACACAAATTTTACAATGTTTTACAATGAGAGGAGGTATAGAAAAAGAAAACAACACATGGCCATTAGGAAATGCCATTATCATGCACACTTCCCCTCAATGGCAATTTTTTGATTCTAAATATTGCACAAAACTGATAAAACTTGATAGCACTATATGGTTTTATGAAGATATATATCATGTATTCACTCATATGATAGAACTAGAGATAAATATCATCATTATGGACTTTATCTTAGATAAAATGTGCATGAACTTCAATATGTTTAGTTATTTGGTGATGCACTAGATTTTTCACCATAGATATAAAACTTTAATTATCATAATGAAGGATGGTACTTTGATAAACATCTAAATAAAGTTCTCATAACAACCTTCATAGCCACATGGATTTTTTAGTAGCTTTTATAGCACTTTTGTACTCTACTTTAATAAAAAAGATAGAAATAGTATGTTATTTTTTATTTCTCTAAGTGATAACACCTACACCAAACTTAAACACATATCTATAAATAGGTTTATGATCTATAATATCACCATCAAGGTCAACATCACTATAACCATATAATTTATCATTATTAATGGAAGAATAAAATAAACTAGAATTAATTATTTATTTGATATAATAAATAATATGTTTATCTAATTTTTAATTATCTAAATATAAATCTTGCATAAATCTAGAAGTAACATCAATAACATATGAAATATCTGGCTTAGTAATAGTTAGATAAATCAAACTACCAACAAGTTGTCTATAAAAAGTAGGGTTAATTTTTTGACATGAAAGTTTTGAATCGAGTTTAATGCCAACTTTAATAAGAATAGAGGAATATTTATAATCAATCATGTTATACTTAACAAGAAGATTATGCTCATAATGATATTGTGATATAAAAATTGAATTTTTATCTTGAAATATAGTCATTTCAAAAAAAATGACATAGAAATCTCAAATTGATCATTTCAAATATTTGACTTAGTTTATCCTTATTTTTGTGAATTAAACTAACTAGATTATCAATAATCAAAAGATCATTAACATATAAAATAATTAATATTAAATCATCATTTTCAACTTTAATAAAGAGATCATTATCATAGTAGTAATTAGAGAAACCTAATTATTTGAAAAAAGAAGTAATTTTAGAATATCAAGCTTGAGGAGCTTATTTTAAATCATACAAAGATTTGTTTAAATTACATACATAATGATTTCTATTAGGGTTACTGAAACCTTTAGGTTGAGTCATGAATATTTACTCTTCTAAATCACCATTTAGAAAAGTATTTTTGATGTCTATTTGGTGGATAATCCAACCATTTTGGGTTGCAAGAGAAATAAGTAATCTCATAGTACTCATTTTTGTTATAGGAGCAAAGGTTTCAACATGGTCAATCCTAATTTTTTGAGTAAACCTATGAGAAATTAACCTAGCTTTAAAATTATCAATCTTTCCAATTTAGTTATATTTAATATTATAACTTTACCTACAACTGACAATATATATTTTTGGTGGAGCAGGGACAAGATCTCAAGTTTGATTTTTAATTAAGGCATTATATTTAGCTTGCATAAAAACATTCTATCTATCATCTTGAGTGGTTTCCTTAAAATATTGAAGTTCACATTCATACATAGTCATTAAAGCATGATAAGAATGTTAAGTTATAATTAATTTATTAAGGCTATCAATATTAGAATATTGGATTAAAGACTTTGCCCATTTAGGTCTTTTATATTGAACATGAAACTTAGGGGGTTTCTCAAACTCTATGTTATCCAAAACTAGATCAACTTCCTTAATGGAATCTATTTCGCCACAAGAAAGAACATGAGAATTAGGTTCATCAATAAAAAAACACTAAAAAAATTCCTTAGAGGGCTCACAAAAAGACTTTTCGATAATCAAAAATTTTATATTCTCAATGATATGACATTTAGAAGGATCATAAACTATTAAATATTTTTTCTTATCTCCATAACCTATTAAAATTCAAGAATATAAAGTAAAATCAAGCTTATTTATGTTAACTTTAGGAACAAGATAGAAACATGACTACTAAAGATCCTTAGATGAGCCACACTAGGTTTATTTTTAATCCACCATTTTGAAGGGGTAGAAAAATAAAAATCTTTGGTAGGAACTCTATTCAAAATATTCACAGTAGTATTCATGGCTTTGTCCCATAAGAACTTAGAAACATTTTCAAATTACAACATTGTTCTATCCATTTCTATGATTGTGTAGTTTTCCATTTCATCAATACCATTTTGCTAAGGGGAATAGGGAGTTGTAAGGTCCTTTTAAATATCTCAACTAATAAAAAAATAATCAAACTCTTTACTAACATATTCACCACCATTATCAGTTCTTAATCTTTTAATATAAAAGATAGATGTATTTTCAACACTAGGTTTAAATTCATTGAATTTATAAGATAACACATCATATTTCTTTTTAATGAGAAAAGATCATATCATTCTAGTGTAATCATCAATAAAATTAACATTATATAAATAACTATTAAGAGATATAACTTCAAGAGGTCTTACAACATTACTATGAATCAATTTTAGATGATGTAATGAATTCACATCATGATTCTTATGAAAGGGGTTAGTATGTTGTTTGCCATATAAGTAATGCTCACAAGTTTCAACATGAGAGGGGATAGAAGAAAGCCCAATAACAAGATTATTTATTGACATATTATGTAAACTTAAAAAAATTTATATGTCCTAATATTTCATGTCACAATTGAGATTCATTCTTATTATGTAATGAAAGAAAATATGTAAAAAGAGAGAAAATATATAAATCAATCTTTTAAACACCTTCAATAATCAAAGATCCAAATTGATTTATAATAGACCAATTATCTTTAATTAATGTTATAATAAAATTATCATTAGTAAGTTTTGAATAATATAACAAACTCTTTTTAATTTTAGGTACATAGAAAACATCATTTATAACAACATTTGAAAATTTAGCTTTTCCCTATTTAGTTGCTTCTAAAAAAAGTTATCTCCTAAGTAAATATTTTCATATATATCTCTTGAATCACATAAACTATTAGATATTCAATTCATATGGTGTGATGCACTGCTATCTAAAATTCACTTTTTTTTTTTGAAACAAATAAAAGAACATATAAAATAATAGCATTCTAATCCTGATTGTTATTCTAATTAGAGTTTTGATTCTTCTACTTGATTTTATTAGATTTATTCTTTTTATTATTTTTATAAGATTGATTGTTAATTATATTCTTATTTTTATAATAAGTTTCCATAATATGACCAAATATACCACATGTATTATAATTTTCATTAAAATTAATTTTTTTGATTCTTATGAGCAAAATTATTGTTCTCATTTTTGAATTTTGTCAAATTAAGGCTATGTTTCTAGTTTTTATTTTTGTGATAAATATTATTTAAGATGAGAAGTGCCTAACTGGCATTACTTTTAGAATTAAACTTGATCATTACTTTCTCTTTTTGAATTAGGAGAATAGACAAGGTGGTAAGGTCAGGGATATATTACTCATTTTGATACTTAGAATTTAAAATTGAAATAAAATTTCTAAACTTTTGTGATCTTGTTGTCATCATATGTTTACCTATCTTGATGAGTCTTTAAATGTGTAATAATTTAAATGTTGTTTCCTCTTTTATTTTGAAAGATTTAGTTGTTAAAATATAATTAAAATAATATATTTCTAGTTAAATAATAATATAATAAATATTTAAATCCACATAAATCATGAGAAATTTTATTAGCAACTTGTGTTTACCTTCTCTATGAATGCTAGAGGAGATAAAATAGGGTGAGTGGATGTGCTTGTGAAGTGTAAATTTGAAAAATGTAAGAGAAGTTATGTTTGAGTGTAAGGACCTTTTAATTTTGTACTAAGTGGATGACTTGGTCAAGTGAGCTAACATGGGTTTGTAATACATCATGTGACTCTTGTAGGAAAATTACCCTCCCATTTATTGGGTTGGGTGAAAAATCTTTAGGATATATGTTATTTAGATTTTCTTTAAATTCTCACATTTAGTCTTGTTTTGGGGGGTGGTTTGTTGGGACTCATCTTTGTTTGGAGGATTCTTTGGAAGAAAGAGGAGTGAGACCCTCTTGGAAGGAGGAGGAGAAGCGTGATGGAGTTTTGAAGTTTGAGAGCATGTTGGAAGCTTGAGAAAATATTCATGGAGCCATGGGAACATAATTTCTTTCAAGGAAAATGAAGGGGATGTACGCCTTATCTTAGAACTTATATAATGGAAAGGTTAGTTTGGTTTATCAAATATTGATAAAAGAGAAGTCATAATTAGTGTGTTATTTGTGTGTTTATCTTTCCCTCCTCTCTTTCAATCCTTATCAATATCTATGCCTAACATTTTGAAAATGAAAATGACTTGCATGCTTTTAATTCTTTTTTTGTATCTTGGAATGATCAAATTTGAAATAAAGTTTGTTCTTTTGAGTTTGTCAAATTCCCTTCTAGAGAATATTATATCTCTTTATTCTCTTCCTTTCCTTACATTTTATATCAGATCAATATTGCAAATGAAAATGATTTATTTAAATTGTATGTTACTTGTTGATGAAAATATCATTATTCATCCTTTATTTAGTTTTATTAAAAAAAAAATTGTTGATTGATATTTGAAAAATTAAAATAAAATAAATTTATAATAATAATCATCTTCTTTTTACTCTCTCTTTACTCATAAAAGTTAAAAACTTGAGTGTAAAAATAAATAAATAAAATTGTTCATCCTAGGTTTTTACATGTGATAAGAGAATTATGATTTTTACTTGTTTTAGAAACGTATATAATGATCACATTGTCTATATTTTTTAAGTACAAATAATAAAGAATAAATTGAATAAATAAGTAAACAAATATATGTGTGTATATAAATATACCAATATTTAAAATATAATTTGATTAACCAATATTATGGTGTGTGTATTATATATATTAAAAGTATAAATATTATTATTATATATATTAAAATAAAAATAAAATGGTTGATTTTATATATATATATATATATATATAAAATCAATCATTTTAATTTTATTTTATTTAAATATATATAATAATAATATTTATTATATATATATATATATATATATATAATTCAATTTATATTAAAATAAAAAATAAAAAAGATATTTATAGGGTTTTATTTTAAGGTTCTTTAAAAATAATATAGATATTATAAAAATGATGATAATAATAATAATAATAATAATAATAATAATAATAATAATAATAATAATAATAATAATAATAAATAAAAAATGAAAAAAAAATGTTTTGAGGGAGGGACGGTGACTGGGCCGACCCCTCACCCTCATTTATTTTGAAGGAAAAGGGAGGGGGTTGGGCCAACCAGCATGGCCACCCCAATCCCCTTTATATTTAAGAAGGGACCACAGGTCGACCATGACCTCCTAATAATAATAATAATAATAATAATAATAATAATAATAATAATAATAATATATTTTTTGATAATTAAATAATAGAATTTATATACATATTATTTATATGTACTTGAATAGAACTGATCCATCATTTCTTTATCTTTGAACTCTTCTTCCATACCCTCCATCAAAACTTACAAAATGAAAAGAAAAAAATGAGAGCAAAATTAAAAGTTTTGATTTTTATTATGATCATAAAAAAATTCAGGGTAAATTTTAGAAATCCTAAATTTAAGGGTGGAAATCAACTCAATTTAGTGGTAGGGATTTGACCCATCATCACATAGTTTAAGAGAGAGGAGTTTTATTATTTTTAAATTATTGTAATTTAAATTACTCTTAACTCTCATTTGTTAGGTCACTTTATAATTTATTTCCTTAAAACTAATTACTAAAGAGAGTTAATAATGAACTAACCATTTTTATTATTAGATTATGTTTCACAAAACTTTCGGGATGTTTAAAATATTAAAACTATCATGTTCTATCATTTAAATTTCAATAAAATAGAGAACTAAACATTTTACCTAAATGTTTTTACAACTTAGTTGAAACCCCTTTTGGAATCAATCAAAAATAAATACCTAAACTAAGAGTTTGTCAAAATTAAGGTTTGAATATGATTTCTTTAAGTTGTGGAATGATATTACAATCATTAAATAGTATTTAACCTCTTTAATATAGTTTTTTTGGGGGTTATTTTTTGAAAAAAATTATAAAAATAAATGAAATCTTTTATTTCTTTGGGGGTTATTTGTACCTAATTATTAGTGTGAAAATTTATGTGTTTTGTCTCATTTGGTAGGATCTCTTGTCATGATGGTTGCTTTAATGTCATTTAGTGTTTATAATTTGAGTCATATCTACTTCACACTATTTTGTGTTTTTTTTATAATTTTTATCTTAATTTGAATTTTGGGTCACAATTGTAAATGTTTGAGTCTGACTTTAGTTGCAATTGGGTAGAGCTTGAATTGGGCCTATTTGAAGTTATTTTGGAGTGTACCTTTGGTATGAGTCTTATTATTGACATTCAAGATTAGTTTTGTTTATGTGTATATTTCTCATATGTAGGGATGTACTTATAATTATTAGTAGTGACTAGTTGCACTTGAGCTAACTAGTGGCTACTGTATTTCTTGCAAAGGGTAATGATGTTATGCTTAGTTGTGTAGTTGATTGGTGAAGATTGATTGTCTTCACATGTAAACTAACATTCATTTAAGAATGGGTGAACTACATTTGTCCTTGATTTTACATGTAATGTGATCACCATAGATATGTAGATAGCTCAGGGAGTGGGCGTCAACCTAGCATACTAACTCTTAAAACACCCCTTTGTGTGGGTGTTATTAACTAACTTGAGAATGTTATTGGATAACATGCTTAGATAACTAGCCCTTAGATGCCCTCCTAGTGTGGGGATCTAACAACTAACTTTATCAAGTTATTGAAACACATGTTTAAAGTATTTAATTCCTAGTATACTTGTTTAATCACGAATGGATGATATTCTTCCTTGTGCATGTGTTTATCATTAGTTTTAAAATCATGGTTTTCTTAGTTGATCATATATTGTAGATAGTCACCCCTGATAATTATTTATATTTGAGTTTGTTCTATCTTATTAACATGGATACCTTTTAAGAGTTGTTCAAGAGATGGAGTTTCTCTAAATAGTGTAATTTAGAGATTATTGAGTCATTTATTACATTAGAATAGGAGAATATAAGTCTCTAATCACCCTTGATTATTATTTTGATATTACATATAAGCATTTGGATAAGCACTTGTACCTTGTGATGTCATAGATAGTTATTGATGACTTTATGATGTGTTGTTCATTAGAGTAGATGACTAGAGCTTTAAAAACTCACCTAAGTGACATACTACTTATTGGATTAGATCGCCACTCTTATTTGGTGATGACGTCTCATGGAGGAGGTCATAAAAAGTGTAAGGAGAACTACATCAAACCCTAATTCCATAGAGTGGATATGTAAGCTATTGGGTGAATATTTTGTCAATTAGCTAACTGATGAGCAAAATAGGTCTCTTCAACCACATCATAGGGAAATTGGTCAACCAAATGTGTAGGTTTACTACATCAAAAGGGGACCAATCTCTCCTCTCATCAAGGGGAGGTTCCCTGTAAATATGCAGGAGCTATATACTATATATAAGTAAAAAATAACACTCAAAGGTAGGATAAACCATCCATCTCTCTTTTTTTAGAGATGATGTTAACAAGTCAAAGGAGAAATCCTGATGAAATGATAGAAGGAACTCCTCTTCTTTCAAAAGTGTTGTTCAGCAGATAAAAGGAACCTTTCAGGTGGTGACAAGTAATTGTAACAGGGCGTAGTAACACGACAGGATGAAATGTAGCACAAAGTCTCCACCTCAACTGCCAAAGAGTGAAATATGAAGGACAATGAGGGCATAAAGTCATCCCAAGATCCTTTACATAGGAATATAATATGAGGGATAATGAGGGCACAAATTCATCCCAAAATCCTTTACACATGAATATAAAGAAAACACACTAAAGGCAATTGTGGGGGCACAAAGTCTCTCCACAGTTGGCTTCAAGATACCTTTCTAATTATTTTCACTAATTTTTCTTATTCAATTAAATGGATAAAAAACATATTAAGGAAACATACATAAGAACAATTTCCCCATCAACCAAGCTATTCCAACATAAAGTCTGAAAAGTCACTTGTTTTCTTATTCAAATAACAAAATATGATCAACAATTTGAGCTCAAAGTCTCCATAATGCCTTTCAATTTGGGCAGAGTTTTGTTTTTGATAACAGAGAGAGATCCTTTAAAACAATAAGAGAGAGTCCAATATATAGTGCTCCAAGAAAGACTTGGGCGCTTTGTTTCATAAAAATGGCTTATGATGCATTCAATGCCTTTAATGCATTTTAAATTCTGTCCATGGGCTATGCTAGAATTAAGCATTGGTCTTATATATGGGCTACTTGATGTGTTTCCTTATGTGTGCATAGCTATTTGCTCTACTCAATATAGAAAAATAGGTTGTGCCATTGAATGTTTGCGCTCTCTGATGTCCACTTGGTGGATTGCTTCACCTTCTAGAAACATATCCCATGCATGGATATTTTTAATCCTTCTTCATCATTCCCCCTTTCCTAGCTGTATTTTGCCCTTTTCTATGCGATCTAAGCTCTCAGGCTATTTCTTTGGCCAATCGCTGAAATTGTTCATAGGGTCTATGCTTAAGCCTGCAAGGATCAATAGTTATTTCATTGTCATAGATTTGACATGTTCAGGTCTATCATTATTTGAAAGCCAATGGCTAGTTGGTTGCCCTAAATTTGATGACTATAGGACCATCATCCTCCTTAGCAATTCCTTCATGTCTTTCTCACTTGCTCTGGCCACTTTCCACTGATCTCAATAAGTGACACATGGTGTGTTCCACTATGAAATGGGCGAGGACACGTGGCAGCATCTGCTTAACTTATAGAGACTTTAGATGTCTTTTGAGAGTGTCATAGAGGATGACATGTGGCATCTTCCACTCAGCTTATAGAAGCACTGTAGAAACATTCAGGACTCTTTTGGATCCATGCAAACGTAGACACTTATCACACCCTGCTTGACCTTAACACCTCACCTAGGGCCCACCATAGTCCTTACGAAACAAAAGGAAGGCACTATGGATGTTGACATGTGGTAGCTTTTGCTGAGTTATAACGAAACACATGGCACATTCTACAGCTTTTAAAATTATTAGAAACTGTGTCCCAACAAATGACACTTGGCAGCTTCTGCTTCAACTTTATAAGGGACACATGGTGGCTTCCACTACACTTTGAGGTTTGATCTTTCCCAGAGGGAACTTGCCCTTTGGGGTCTTGAGAAATAGTCTACTTTCCTTAGCGAGAGCCTCTTGTAAGGGTACTTACCCTTCAAGATCTTTCAGGCGGCCTTCGGGCTTCTATTTCCTCAGCGGGTTTTTCCTTTTTTGGTGGACTTTTCCTTCGGACAAAAAGTCTGAAGGAATTCCTTCAGATAATTTGTCTGAAGGAAATCTTCCTTCACTTTGCCTTAGTCAATTTTCCACCAGGTTCTTGCTTTTGAGCTTTCTTTTTGGGTGAATTCCTTCAGACAAAAAGTCTGAAGGATTTTTGCCTTAACCATTTTGCTATGTTCTTTTCTTGAAAGAGAACTATGCCCTCTACAAGGAATTGTTCAATCCCAAAACTATCCTTTAGGATTTTGCAATGGTTCATCTGCTCCTCGCCTGCCCTCTGTAAGGGCTGTTTGTCTTTGGTTCACTTTTCTGAAGGAATTATCTTTATCTGCTTTTGCTCACTGCCCTCCACAAGGGCACTTGGCTTGGTTCATTTCCCTCTACAAGGGCACTCGGCTTGGTTCATTTCCCTTCGCAAGGGCAATTTTTCCTTTGGCTTTGGGGTAGCCCCTTGAACCTGTCAATTGAACCAACTGATTAAACCAAATTTGGTTCAACGGTTCAACGATTTAATCTTGCATTTGAAGCCATATTTTTGTCTAAGTCTTTTGATCTCTTTGAACCAATTAAACCCATTGAATCATTGAACCTATTAAACCTTGTTGGTTCAAGGTTCAATGGTTCAATTGCTTTCTTGTGTTCCACTCATTCACTTGACCGCTTGAACCAAACTGCATTGAACCATACGCTTTGAACCATTTGAACTGTTGAACCTTTGAACCAAAGTGGTTCAATGATGTAATGGTTTAATGGTTCAAGCCTTCTTCTCTTTGATAAGTCTTTTGAAGCCATTGAGCCTAGAAGTAGTTGAACTTTTTGAACCTTTGTTGAAGCACTTAACTCTTGTTGATGACGTTGAACCTTTGAACCCATTAAACCCATTGAACCAAAATGGTTCAAGGTTCAATAGTTCAATGGTTCAATCCTTGCTTAGAAGCTTGTCAATGGACATTTTTGATTGAACCAAGTCATTGAACCAACCTTGAAATCACCTTAGTGTTGAGTGCTTGTTTCTTTTCTACAAAGTCTGTAGAAATGAACCTACAGAGTCTGTAGAAATGAGTCCATAGAACTAACAGAGTTCATAGTTTCAAGCCTGTAGAGTTCATAGAAATGAGTCCATAGATTCCTTCCTGTGAAGTCTATAGAACTGAGTTCGTAGTTTCAAGCCTACAGAGTCCATAGATTCAAGCCTATAGAGTCCATAAAAATCTGAAAAAGCTTGAATAATGAAGAATTTGAATGCTCAGAATAATTTTTGAAAAGGGAAGAGAGAATTTTGGTTTGTTGAACCTGAATAGTTCATATGTTGTCCCAAAAATGAGCTAAGATTTTTAGGAACAATAGCTGGCTCCAATTAGGGAACTTCCTTTAGTTGAAAACTTGAAACAGCTGAGGGGAGTAGAAACTAGAATCTCTAGTGCCTTGAAGTATGCCATTGGGCTATGGGGTCATGCTACCCAAAAATAAAGGCTCCAGAAAACAAAAATGAACAACATAAAGTAGAAACAAAGACTATATAAATATACATATGTACAGGTGAACTTATCTGATACTTCACAGATTGAAGTGCTTCAGATGTTGCCCACTGTGAGGCAATGAAAAGGGCGTACCATCTTGATATTTCAGCAAGAAACTATTTTCACCATTAAGCTGATGGATAATAAACCGGCCCCTCCAAATGGAGTCAAACTTCCCATGTATCCCCTTTGGTTCTCTCTTTTTGTCCCATAACAGGACTTGATCTCCAACCTAAAAATCATGGTTTTTTGCCTTCTGGTCAAAGAGCTTCTTCACCAAACTTTGATGGGTAACAATTTGGTCCACCACCATAGTTCTCTGCTCATCCAACTCAGTTAGGTACATGATCCTCTTATCAACGAAACTTTCATATGTCTGATCTTCAATTGCCTTAGCCAATTTTAATGCTGGCAATTCTAGGGTGATTGGTATCTCAGCATTGAGCCCATAAAGAATTTGGAAAGGAGACATACCAATTGCCCTTTTTGGTATAATTCTATCTACCCATAAAGCATCAAACAATGATTTATGTCATGTTCTTTGGTTGTCATCCACCAGCTTCTTGATGATAGTCATTAGGTTCTTGTTACTTGATTCAGCTTGTCCATTCCCTTGTGGAAAGTAATTAGAAGAGTGAGAGAGGGTGATCCCATAATAAAAATAGAACTAAGTAATCTCCTGAGAAGTGAAACAAGCTGCATTGTCTATGACAATCTTGGTTGGGACCCCAAACCTAGAAATGATATTCTCCTTGAATAAATTGCACACTACTTCTGAAGTAACATGCTTGGTTGGGATAGCTTCCACCCACTTGGTGAAGTAGTTAGTTGATGTAAGGACATAATCATGTCCAAAACTTGAAGATGGGTTTACAGCTCCAATAAAATCAATTCCCCATTACTAGAATGGTTCCTCTATGACCACTGGCTTGAGAGGTAGGGCAGCTAACTTGGGTCTCCCAAAAAATTGATGGCATAGTTCACATTTTCTTACCCACTTATATGCATCTTGGAAAAGAGTTGGCCAGTAATACCTAGCTCACATCATTTTATGGGCAGTCATAGGAGCAAAAAAATGTCCTCCATAGGCTAGATTATGGAAAGATTTTAAAAGTTGGATTTGTTACTCCTTGTCCACATAGTGAAGGGACATTCCATCAAGGCTCCTCTTGTATTGGCCGTTGTCCCAAAGGACAAAATTGGCAGCTTTCAACTTGATAGTCCTCCTTTATTTATAAGATAGGTGAGTAAGACACTCACCATAAGTAATGAAATGAGCAATACCTAAATACCACTCATTCGTGGTGGAGACAAAGAGGACTATCAGTGTGTCATCCACCTTTGCTTCTTCATGCTCTATTTCTTCTAGTTTGTTATCAACAATTAATTAGCATAGGCCTTTTTCTTGTACTAGCTTTATTGGTTTGATGACTAGATCAAACTCCTGGATCTTTGCAATCCAATTACCTCTTTTCATCCCAAACTCTTGCTGAGTTAAAATGGATTTGACCATGGTATCAGGAACCAAGGTAGTAGTGTGAGAATTCAAGATGTAGAAGCAGAAATGCTTCACTTCTTTCACCACTGCATAAGCATGCTTCTCCATGTTTGAGTACTTCAGCTCATGAGCTTTGAGAGGGCATCTCATGAAGTAAATGGGAGATTTTGTACCTTCTTTATTCTATTAAACTAGAATTTTTGAAAGCGTGTGTTCAGAAGCATAACTGTATATGATGAACTCTTTGTTGAAGTTTAGACAAATCAGAATTGGGGCGTGGGCAATGGCAGTCTTGATATCCTCAAATGTTAACTTACCTTCTTTATTCTAGCTGAAGGTGGCCTTTCCCTTCATCATGTTCATAATATGACGAGTCTTCTTAGCAAACTTAGGAATGAATCTTCTTAAAAAATTCACCTTTCTGAAGAAAGAATGAACAACAGTCTTACTTGTAGGCAAGGTAAGCTCTTGGATAGACTTGAATCTATCTGAGTCAATATTTATGCCTCCTTTAGACACAATATGTTTGAGAAGTTTTCCCTTTGTTACTCCAAAAATTGACTTCTTGGGGTTCAAGGAAATGCCATTCTAGTGGCAGCGCTCCAGCACTTGTTACAAGTGGCATATATGATCTGGGCAATGCTTAGAAAAGATAGTCAAGTCATCAAGATAAACTATAATGAACTTACCCATCTCATCCTTGAAATCAAGGTCCATTTTTCTCTAAAAGATGGCACCAGCATTTATCAATCCAAAAGGCATCCTTCTATATGCAAACGTGCCTAAGGTGTGGTGAAGGTAGTCTTGTATTGGTCTGCTTCACTAACTTTAACTTGATTGTATCCTGAGAAGCCGTCTAGCATTGATAACATCTCTGAGCCGGTCACTATCTGAAGCACTTGATCTATGATGGGTAAAGGATAGTTATCTTTTAAAGATGTGTGATTCAAATTCTTGAAATCCACACAAATGCAAATTTTGCCATTCTTCTTCCTCACAGGGACTATGTTGGTAATTCATGTGGAATGATGGATTGGGAAAATTATCCTAGCATTCAACATTTTCTATATCTCAAACATAATAATACCTGATATCTTTGGATTATACTATTGATATTTCTACTTGTAAGGCACCGAATCATCCTTGAGAAGAATTTCATGGTGAATTTACTCAGGCCTGAGTGACTTTAAATCATCATAAGAATACACCAAAACATCCATGTAATGGCGAAGTAGGTTAGTAAATTTGAGTTTCTCTTTTGGAGTACAACACTTCTCAATGTTCACCATCTTGGGATTTTCCTTGGTACCCAAATTTATCTGATCAAGCCCCTAGAGGAACTTGAATCCATTTATTTCTGTTTGATGAACCTGTCATGCTTGTCAAACAATTTTTCTAGAGAAACTAGTCCTTTGGGAATTTTATTCCCTGAGAGACTTCAGATCATCATAAGAATATGCCAAAACATCCATGTAATGGTGATGTAGGTTAGTAAATTTGAGTTTCTCCTTTGGAGTACAACACTTCCCAATGTTCACCATCTTGGGATTTTCCTTGGTACCCAAATTTATTTGATCAAACCCCTGGGAGGAACTTGAATCCATTTGTTATTGTTTGATGAACCTATCGTGCTTGTCAAACAATTTTTCAAGATAAACCAGTCCTTTGGAAATTTTATTCCCTTTTAGCTGCAGGAATTCTTCACCTACATCTAAATTCATTTTAGGAGCTGATTCGAGTTTCTAGAGCTTACTGCCTTCGAAGTGAAGATGTTTGAAGTTGTCTTTTTGTTCCAGAAAGGCAATGATTTAGTTGTCACCATTAAACACTTGCCAATGATTGACATTATTGGGCACACTTGGTTGAAAGACCAATTTGATAGTGTACCTATTTCCTTTGAAGTCTAAGTGAGGAATTAAGAGAGTTGTTGAAACAACGAGTGCATTAGCTCAGTCATTGAATTTCTTGGGTATGGCAGAGATGTTGAAAGCATCAAAGCTTTCAAGTTGGTCCTAGACTAGATTGCGGTAGTGGTGCAATCTCTCATTTTTGGTTTGATACAAGTTCCTTACCTGACAAACCACTAGTTCAACATCTCCTTTGGCATGAAGGAGTTTGATGCCTTTATCTTGAGCAGCCTTCAATCCAAGCAATAGAGATTCATACTTAGCTGTGTTGTTGGTGTTGCTAAACTACAACTTGTATGAAGAAGGAAAAATATCTCCTTGAGGAGATATCAACACAATCCCAACTCCTGAGTCGATAGAAGAATTGCTGCCATCAAATTCCAAGATCTAAACATCATCAAAAATTGATCTTTTCTTAGATTTCTCCTTGCTTGAAAGGAGGAATTCTTTTTCATCTATACTGCACCCTACCAATTCTTCTAATGTCTCATCTGAGTCGATTCCTGGATTGTCACCTACAATACTTTCATATGATGAAACATGAATATATTATGTGGTTAAGAAGTAATTACTCATGCCCAAAGATTCAAATATAATTTGAGCTTTAGGAGCTGATGTTTGAGTGATAACATATTTTGATTACTTTTCAAGAAACAACCTCTACATGATGGCTTTGATAGGGATCCTCACTTCAGAGAGGTCCATGTTCAATTCTCTTCTAATGTCTTTACATAAATTCACCCTAGAAGAATGTCATATAAGGTTGGAACATCAGCCACTAGGACTGTCATCTTGATTCTTTTGTCTGGGAATGCTACAAATGAAAAATAGGCATCTTTGATTTGTCCCAAAAGAGGTACTTGTTTATTCTCCATGGAGAAACATCTCCCAAAGGTTTTGGTCAGTGTGATTCCAAGAGATTCTACCACTTTGGCTAGCATGACGTTGTTAGATGCACTTGAGTCTATGATGTAATTGCTTAGTTTGTGACCATTTATTAACAAGGAAACATAAAAAGGCTCTATTTTCCTAGGGGCAGCTGGAGGATTAATGAAAATATTGTTTGGGATGGACATGTTCCTTGGGGGATCATGAGTTACCTTTTTAACATCTTGTCCTATAGGGATGACTTTATTCTTCACACATTGAACTAACCTATCCAACTGCTCAAGATTGGATTGCAAGAATTCAAAATCAGACATTTGAATTTTGGTCTTCTTGACATGGTCGACATGTCAAATGACTGAAATGGACTAGGAATACAAGAAGGGAGTTCATCTTTTTATTTTTTAGGAGGGGGAGGATTGGCTTGCAAATTTAAAGTAAAAGGTGTAGAGATGTTTGATGTACTTACCTTTCCTGCAATCACCGAGTTTTTTTGTTGGAAAGGTAGAGTGGTTCCATGCTTATCAATTGAAATTACTTGTTAAGGTTGCTCCTCTGTCTTCTCTTTATCAACTTGCTAGGCTGACTGGTTCTTGGACTGGGTGAACATAACATATGATGTCTCATCTATTTTACCTTCACTTCTAGGTTCATCCTGGTAATTTAGGAAACTAATGTTGGAGTCACCAGCTAATTCTTCTTGGCCTTCTACAAGGAGATCAACATCATTTTCTTGGTTCAACTCAGGCTAGAAAGAGAAATCAGATTCTATTTCAAGATATCCAACTACTGAATTGGTTGGGGGTGCTTCAATGGCAAGTTTTCCCTATGGGGGAAGAAGATGATTTATCTGTCCTTGATTCCTTGCAGCATTGCCTTGGTATGACTGATTAGGGAATGTCCCCCTTGGCATATCTCTATATGAAGGAGCTGAAGGTATCCCTTGCACCATTTGCTTCCTGAGAGCTAGCAACTCATTTTCTAGCTTCTTCACCATTGGATTAGTGGTACCTATAGATGGATATTCAAAAGATGAAGAAGATTTACCTCTGTTAGGATCTCTCCTTATCTTTCCTACCAAGATAAGGTCATCTTCCACCTTAGTGGCCAAATCCTGAGTTGTAACAAGGTCTATTTGGCCAACACGTCTTAGTAGAAAACTCACTTCAGGCAGCTGAGAGTTGATGAAGAAACATTTGAGGTTTTCAAGTGTTGGCTAAGCAATTACAGGAATATTGTTCCTCAATTTATCAAACTTGGCTATGAAATCCCTCATTGGTTCATGCAGCTCCTTCTTCATTTGTGTGAGTTGAGCCAGCAGGGCATGCACATCTTTTACAGGCTTGAATCTGGCTTCAAATTTGGTTTTGAGAGTGTCCTAGTTAGTCATAGTCTAGGCCTACAAATGATAGAACCAATCTACATTAACACCTTGTAAAGTTTATATGAATAGACTGACTTCCACATCCTTAAATTCCACTCCTATTATGCCACAGGCTATGTTGAAGGCTGCAATATGTTCATCAGGATGAACCTTCCCATCACCATAGAACATGGAGAAATTTTTCCTTGAACTACATGGTAGCTCATGTAGAGGTGGAGTTAAATTGAGTGGGCCAAAAGAGTTACCCCAAAGACCTTGAACTTCCATTGTAGGACTATGGAAAGGTGGGATAACAAATCTCAGAGGGGTAAGTATTGACAAAGCTTTATTAATAGTAGAAATGGAGGCTTTGTCCAGTAATGGAGACTTAAATTTAGTAGGAGGAAAGCTCCTAGTTTATTGGAGGTGAGATGGTGAAGGAAACATATCAAAATTACTTTGTCGTACCAACTTGAATACAGGGTCAGCAATACCTTTAACCCTTTGGCTTCGCGTATAGCATGGGTCTGCCAGAGTGTAAAAATAAAAATGGAAAAGAATTGGCACTACTTCAGCTTGAAGCTTGAGGCTTCAAACTTCATGTTCTATCCCAATTGGCATGGAGGTGGAGGGAGATGATAAGGATATAATGATAATGGGTAAAACATAGGTGATATTTCAATCTAAAGCTTGAGGCTCCAAATTGCACAAAATTACTGTGTCCCCAATGGAGTCACCAAAAACTGTTGGGTGAATATTTTTTCAATCAGCTAATTGATTAGTAAAATAGGTCTCTTCAACCATAACATAGGAAAATTGGTCAGCCATATGTGTAGGTTTACTACATCAAAAGGGGACCAATCTCTCATCTCATCAAGGGGAGGTTCCCTGTAAATATGCAGGAGATATATACTATATATATAAGCAGAAAATAACACTTAGGGGTAAGATAAACTATCCATCTCTCTTTTTTTAGAGATGATGTTAACAAGTCAAAGGAGAAATCTTGATGAAATGATAGAAGGCACTCTTCTTTCAGAAGTGTTGTTCAGTAGACAAAAGGAACCTTTCAAGTGGTGAAAAGTAACTGTAATAGGGCGTAGTAACATAGCAGAATGAAATGTAGCACAAAGTCTCCACCTCAACTACCAAAGAGTGAAATATGAAAGGCAATGACAAAAAAAAATTGTCCCAAGATCCTTTACGTAGGAATAGAATACGAAAGATGATGAGGGCACAAAGTCATCCCAAGATCCTTTACACAGGAATAGAAAGAAAGCACACTAAAGGCAATTATGGGGGCACAAAGTCTCTCCATAGTTGGCTTCAAGACACCTTTCTGATTATTTTCACTAATTCTACTTATTCAATTAAATGAATAAAAAATGTATTAAGGAAATAGACATAAGAATAATTTCCCCAACAACCAAGCTATTCTAGCACAAAGTCTAAAAAGTCACTTGTTTTCTTATTCAAATAATGAAATATGATCAGCAATTTGAGCTCAAAGTCTCAGTAATGCCTTTCAATTTGGGTAGAGTTTTATTTATGATAACAGAGAGAGATCCTTTAAAATAATAAGAGAGAGTCCAATATATAGTGATCTAAGAAAGACTTGGGTGCTTTGTTTCACAAAAATGGCTTACGATGTATTCAATGCCTTTAATGCATTTTAAATTATGTCCATGGGCTATGCTAGAATCAGGTATTGGTCTTAAATATGGGCCACTTGATGTGTTTCCTTATGTTTTCACAGCTATTCGCTCTACTCAATGAAGAAAAATAAGCCGCACCATTGAATGTTCACGCTCTCTGATGTCCACTTGGTGGATTTATTCACCTTCTAGAAACATATCCCATGCATAGATATTTCTAATCCTTCTTCATCATTCCCCCTTTCCTAGCTATATTTTGCCCTTTTTTGTGTAATCTGAGCTCTCGGGCTATCTCTTTGGCTAGTCACTGAAATTGTTCACAAGGTCTGTGCTTAAGCCTGGAAGGATCAACAGTTATTTCATTGTTGCAAATTTGACATGTTTGGGTCCATCATTGTTTGAAAGCCAATGGCTAGTTGGTTGCCCTGAAGTTGATGGCTACAGGCCCATCATCCTCCTTAGCAGTTCCTTCATGTCTTTCCCTCTTGCTTTGGTTTCTTTCCACTGATCTCAACAAGTGACATGTGGCATGTTCTGCTATGAAATAGGTGAGGACACATGGCAACATCTGCTTAACTTATAGAGGCTTTAGATGTCTTTTGAGAGTCCTATGGAGGATGACATGTGGTAGCTTTCACTAAGCTTATAGAAGCACTGTATAAACATTTGGGACTCTTTTAGATCCATGCAGATGCAACCACTTATCGTGCTCTACTTGACCTTAGCACCTCACTTGGGGCCCACCACAGTCCTTATGAAACAAAAGGAAGAAACTACGGATGTTGACATGTGGCAGCTTCCATTGAGTTATAACGGAACACGTGGCACGTTCTGTAGCTTTTAAACTTATTAGAAATTGTGTCCTAATAGATGACACTTGGTAGCTTCCACTTCAACTTTATAAGGGACACATGGTGGCTTTCACTACACTTTGAGGTTTGATCTTTCTTGGAGGTAACTTGCCCTTTGGGGTCTTGAGAAACGGTCTACTTTCCTTGGTGAGAGCCTCCTAAAAGGGTACCTACCCTTCGAGATCTTTTGGGTGGCCTTCAGGCTTTTAATTCCTCAGTGGGTTTTTCCTTTTTTGGTAGACTTTTCCTTCAGACAAAAAATCTGAAGGAATTACTTCAGATAATTTTTCTGAAGGAAATCTTCCTTCACTTTTCCTTAGTCAATTTTCCACCGGGTTCTTACTTTCGAGATTTCTTTCTGGGTGAATTCCTTCAGACAAAAATTATGAAGGATTTTTGCCTTAACCATTTTGCCGCGTTCTTTTCCTGAAAGAGAACTGTGCCCTCTGCAAAGACTTGTTCAAGCCTAGAACTATCCTTTGGGCTTTTGCAACGGTCCATCTGCTCCTCGCCTACCCTCCACAAGGGCTATTTGACATTAGTTCACTTTTTTGAAGGAATTCTCTTTGTCTAATTTTTCTCATTGCCCTCTGCAAGGGCAATTGGCTTGGTTCATTTCCCTCTGCAAGGGCACTCAGCTTGGTTCATTGCCCTCTGGAAGGGCACTTTTTCCTTTGGCTTTGGGGTAGCCCCTTGAACCTGTCGATTGAACCAACTTTGGTTCAATAGTTCAATCTTGCATTTGAAGCCATCTTTTTGTCCAAGTCTTTTGATCTCTTTGAATCGATTGAACCCGTTGAACCTTGTTGGTTCAAAGTTTAATGTTTTAATCACTTTCTTGTGTTCCACTCATTCACTTGACCACTTGAACCAAATTACATTGAACCATATGGTTTGAACCATTGAACCCATTGAACCTTTGAACCAAAGTGGTTTAATGGTTCAATGGTTCAAGCCTTCTTCTCTTTGATAAGTTTTTTGAAGTCGTTGAACCTAGAAGCGGTTAAACTTGTTGAACCTTTGCCAAAGCGCTTAACTCTTGCCGATGACGTTGAACCTTTGAACCTATTGAAGCCACTAAACCAAAATGGTTCAAGGTTCAACGGTTCAATGGTTTAATCCTTGATTAGAAGATTGATAATGGACATTTTTGATTGAACCAAGTCATTGAACCAACCTTGAAATTGTCTTAGTGTTGAGAGCTTGTTTCTTTCCTACAAAGTCCATAGAAATGAACCTATAGAGTCCATAGAAATGAGTTTGTAGAAATGATAGAGTCCATAGTTTCAAGCCTATAGATTCCATAGAAATGAGTCCATAGATTCCTTCCTGTGAAGTCTATAGAACTAAGTCCGTAGTTTCAAGCTTGTAGAGTCCATAGATTCAAGCCTACAGAGTCTGTAGAAATCTAAAAAAGCTTAAATAATGAAGAATTTCAATGCTCAGAACAATTTTTGAAAAGGCAAGAGAGGATTTTGGTATGTTGAACCAGAATAGTTCATATGTTATCCCAAAAATGAGCTAACATTTTTGGTGACAACATAAGCTACCCAAGTTACGGTGAGGGAATTGGGTCTAATTTCCTAGTCTAGATTAGGGTTTTTTATCATCTTCCTTCATATTCAGCTCATACATTTTTAGTTAAATTACTTATATACATATAATATTAATTTAATTTTGAATTTGATCATCATTTGACTATTGTCAACTATTTCACTTATTAGTCGATTTCTTTATCTTGAACACCTTAAGAGTAGATTTGTATAGTGTTAGATGACTCCCCCTTAGTGAGCCTTAAATTTATAACACTGTGTTAATAACTATTAATTAAACTCTTTTTTTTACCCTTGGGTGTTGATCAGGTTATGTGTGAATAAATTTGTGATCTTGTAAATCAAAAATTATAATTCAATACTTCTTAATAATGTGACTTACCTCACTTCCTTAATTAGGGTATTATTTATTGATTTGATTTTAACCTCTTGCACTTGTATTCTAATCTTAGATAGTTCTCATGGTGGCAAGCAAAGGTATTAAATAAATTTTGTAATAATTATGTGTTACACTCCAATTTCACCTTGACCAAATCAAAACAATTAAACATTAAGTAACCATAGTGAATAAATAAAAAACATTTAAATAAGATTAAAAAAATTATATGGGTTTTGGGACAAACATTTTGGGCATTATATTTTGGTCTCAGAGCATTGGTTCAGCACTGGGAGCTCTAGAAATATCAATTGGTTGGTTGAATTATCTATCTCAACAAATAGAAAACATATTATGTACTTCCAATTTGGTTAGAATGATTCATGAGATTTATCTATATAAAGGTATTGCAATAGTTATGATTCCTAAATGATCAAGCACAAAAACATGTATATCTTCATTGTAGCACTAAGTTT